>LBNU01023353.1:38599-65734 GCA_014162995.1 Artemisia annua
AAAAAAAAACAAAAAAAACAAAAACAAAATCTGATATAAAAAAGACTCGGTCTACATATCCTAGATTCATCTAAGATAAGAAAAACCATCCCACCGGAAAAACGAATCTCATATTAAAAAAAAACAAAAAAAAAAACAACTCGATTAATGATGGTTTCGGTATCCAAACAGCCTCTTCGAAGTCTAAAAAGCTCCGGAAACATTTACAAGTTATCGATCTATCGATTGGGAGGATTTCGGAGTTGGCCGGAAAATTTTCCGGCGATGGTGGTTGCCGGACGGAGAGGGTTGTTGGCCGGAGAGGGTGAGAGAGTGTATGTGTGTTATATGTAGTAGTGTGTGTTAGTAAAATGACAAAAAATTAAAAAAATAGGGGTTTATATATTTTTTTAGGAGGGACCAAACGTGTGCAAATGAAAGTTAAGGGGATTTGGGTAAACTTTCGGGCGGAAGGACCAATAGTGACAAGTTAGTTAAACTTTTACAATAAACGTCGTGGGACACATTCGACGTACCAAACGGACTCAAAAAATTAAGAAACTTGCGTCACTGTTCACGAAATAAATTTTCCAATAAAATCAAGTATAAATTTGCATAACTCACGAAATATAAAATTTTGACATATCACCACCATTTTTTCTTACACATTTTTTGCATCCGAAAACATACACCATCTCCTAAACATAAATATATATATATACAAAATACATGGACCAACGCACTCCCGCGGCAACGCGCGGGCTGCAATGCTCGTTTGTATCGAAAGCTAGGAGAAAAAACATGATTTATTATTAAGAATAAGCAAGAAATTTTTTGAGTTAGGCTACTTTGTTCCTATTTACAACAAGATAAAAATCAAGTGGTTCAGGCTACTTTTGAAAACTTGATAACTTTTCTATTGTAATCTAGCTTAGTTCAAAGGCTCGGTTATATAGGGTTGAGTCATGTTTGTAGACAAAAATCAAGTGGTTCAGGCTACTTTTAAAAAGGCTTTTCTATTGGAAAAGGCTTAAAAAGGCTTTATATGATTTTGAAAAACCAAATCATGTCTACAAACATGATTCAACGAGGACGGATTTGCAGGTTTTCTCCCGGGATTTGATGGTTTTCGGCGGTATTTGAAGGTTTCGAGCTAGATTTGAGGGTTTTTGATGAGTTTTGAATGATTCAGGCGTGAGTTGCATGTTCTAGCGAGATTTGACCGCTTTACTTGTCCACGGTTTCAGTGGTTTCCCGGTTTTTGACTGGGTCTGAACCGTACATTAACATCCGGTTTGGTCGGCTTTTAAAACCCGATCTCGACCCCAGTTCCTAGTTGAACCAGACGGTCCGATTAAGGTATAAAACATTGGATGGAAATAAACGTGTCGATAAAAAAACCAGGATAAAAAACATGTTTTATTCATTAAGAAAACTACAAGAATCTTTAGATTTCCTACTTGTTGATATATACAACGATACAAAATTCTAATGATTTATTCTAGTCTTGGAGATTCGATAACTATGTTATTGTAATCTGGTTCAAAGGGNAAAAAAAACAAAAAAAACAAAAACAAAATCTGATATAAAAAAGACTCGGTCTACATATCCTAGATTCATCTAAGATAAGAAAAACCATCCCACCGGAAAAACGAATCTCATATTAAAAAAAAACAAAAAAAAAAACAACTCGATTAATGATGGTTTCGGTATCCAAACAGCCTCTTCGAAGTCTAAAAAGCTCCGGAAACATTTACAAGTTATCGATCTATCGATTGGGAGGATTTCGGAGTTGGCCGGAAAATTTTCCGGCGATGGTGGTTGCCGGACGGAGAGGGTTGTTGGCCGGAGAGGGTGAGAGAGTGTATGTGTGTTATATGTAGTAGTGTGTGTTAGTAAAATGACAAAAAATTAAAAAAATAGGGGTTTATATATTTTTTTAGGAGGGACCAAACGTGTGCAAATGAAAGTTAAGGGGATTTGGGTAAACTTTCGGGCGGAAGGACCAATAGTGACAAGTTAGTTAAACTTTTACAATAAACGTCGTGGGACACATTCGACGTACCAAACGGACTCAAAAAATTAAGAAACTTGCGTCACTGTTCACGAAATAAATTTTCCAATAAAATCAAGTATAAATTTGCATAACTCACGAAATATAAAATTTTGACATATCACCACCATTTTTTCTTACACATTTTTTGCATCCGAAAACATACACCATCTCCTAAACATAAATATATATATATACAAAATACATGGACCAACGCACTCCCGCGGCAACGCGCGGGCTGCAATGCTCGTTTGTATCGAAAGCTAGGAGAAAAAACATGATTTATTATTAAGAATAAGCAAGAAATTTTTTGAGTTAGGCTACTTTGTTCCTATTTACAACAAGATAAAAATCAAGTGGTTCAGGCTACTTTTGAAAACTTGATAACTTTTCTATTGTAATCTAGCTTAGTTCAAAGGCTCGGTTATATAGGTTTGAGTCATGTTTGTAGACAAAAATCAAGTGGTTCAGGCTACTTTTAAAAAGGCTTTTCTATTGGAAAAGGCTTAAAAAGGCTTTATATGATTTTGAAAATCCAAATCATGTCTACAAACATGATTCAACGAGGCCGAATTTGCAGGTTTTCTCCCAGGATTTGATGGTTTCTGGCGGTATTTGAAGGTTTCGAGCTAGATTTGAGGGTTTTTGACGAGTTTTGAATGATTCAGGCTTGAGTTGCATGTTCTAGCGAGGATTGACCGTTTTACTTGTCCACGGTTTCAATGGTTTCCCGGGTTTTGACTGGGTCTGACCCGTACATTAACATCCGGTTTGGTCGGCTTTTAAAACCCGATCTTGACCCCGGTTCCTAGTTGAACCAGGCGGTCCGATTAAGGTATAAAACATTGGATGGAAATAAGCGTGTCGATAAAAAAACCAGGATAAAAAACATGTTTTATTCATTAAGAAAACTACAAGAATCTTTAGATTTCCTACTTGTTGATATATACAACAATACACAATTCTAATGATTCATTCTAGTCTTGGAGATTCGATAACTATGTTATTGTAATCTGGTTCAAAGGGTTGAGTACTAGCTGTCGTGGATAGTTCTTGTGCAACTTTGCGCATTGATGGTCTTGACTCGGCTACTACACTGGTACACACTAGAGCAACATTAAGTACAAGCACCACTTGTTCGAGGACTTTGTCTGTTGGAGGAGAAAGCCTTTGGTCGAGGATATCTTTCAAAAATAAACCTATATCGTCGAAAGAAGTTGATGATTGTAGTGACAACAGAAGCTCCCCTGGATGTTTCCCCATCATAATCTCGAATATTACAACTCCAAAGCTGTAGACGTCGCACTTCTCTGTAACCTTCATTGTGAGGGCAAGTTCTGAAACAAAGTACAAACAAACACAAGTACAGTGTTTTAGTAAACCATGTAAACTGTAACAAAACAGACTAGCAGAATGTAGCAAGATATATATACCTGGTGCCATGTAACCATATGAACCCGCGACTCCAGTCCAGTTACTCGAGTCCTGGTTCAACATCTTAGCTGTCCCAAAATCTGACAACCTCGGCACCATATCATTCTCAAGCAAAACATTATTTATCGAGACATCTCGATGCACAATAGGAGGAACACAATCATGATGCAAATAGGCCAACGCGTGCGCAATACCTTGGACGATACTAACCCTCGTTCCCCAATCTAGTTCCAAAATAGCCCCTACTCCATAAAGTACATTTCCCAAACTACCCTTCTCCAAATATTCATAAACCAAATACATCCCACCTTCTTTACAACAGTAGCCGTAGAGTTTGATTATATTCCTGTGCCTTACTTCGGTTAAGGCAAGAATCTCGTTCTCGAAGCTCCGGTGATTCATCACTGGAGTTTCACTAGAATCTAGTGAATTTAACCTTTTCACTGCCACGATTTGCCTAGTTGGTAAATTTGCCTTGTACACGCTCCCGAATCCACCTTTTCCAATGCAATGCGCCTCGTTGAAGTTTTCCGTGGCTTTTACGATGTCTCCAAATGTAAATTTACTCTCTCGTTCCCATATTATGTGTTCCGAAGTAAAAGTTTTTTCATTAGGGTTAGAGTTTGATCTTCGTCTAATGATGACACAAAAGATAACCATCCCCGTTGTAATCATAACGAATATAATCACGGGAACCAGTATCGCGATAAGTACTTTATTGTGTCTGGATGATTTCTTTGCCGTTTCAGCATTGCACGTTGATAAGCCTTTATCGGATCCACAGAGGTCGGGATTGCCTGTAAAGGATGTTGCCGGTGCTTCTTTGAATACACCGAGGTCCGGGATTGGTCCTGAGAGGTTGTTGTAGGATAAATCGATTGTTTCTAGGCTGATCATGCCTGTAGCTATACTGTGAGGTATACTACCAGTGAAACTGTTGTGTGAGAGGTTTAAAGTTTGGAGTGAGTTGAGCTTTGCGAGATCTTGAGGGATTCGGCCTGTGAATGAGTTGCTGCTGAGATCTAGGATGTATTTTAAGCGGAATAAGTTTCCGAGCTGAGATGGTACTCCTCCTGATAAATGATTGTTGCTTAAGTTTAAGCTTAATAACTTAGCAAAGTTTCCGATTGTTGTTGGAATGGTACCGTTTATATTGTTTGTTGATAAATCAAGAAACTTTAAACTGGTTAAGTTACCAATCGTTTGAGGAATTTGTCCGGTTAACTGGTTGTTGCTGAGGCTGAGATTGAACAAATTGTTTAAATTGGTCAACTCAGTAGGGATTTCGCCAGTAAGTTGGTTCCAGTCGAGTCGCAGAGCACTTAACCGATGTAACTTTCCAAGCTCGGATGAAATATTCCCGGAAATTCTGTTTCTTTCCATTTGAAGATTGGTCAGATTTTGCAGTTTTCCAAACTCGGGACTGATTTCACCGGTGAATTGGTTGTCACTGAGGTTGATGAATGTGAGATTAGGGTGCATACCGAATAATTGTGAAATGTCTCCCGAGAACTTGTTTCCATCGAGCCTGATCCGACGGAGGCTCGTGCAATTTCTTATGCAGTCTGGTATTGGCCCTGTGAAATTGTTGCCATTCACGGTGAACTGATCGAATAGGAAACTACTGCATAATCCCGCAGGTAGTTCACCTGAGAACCTGTTGTTTGAAAAGCTAACATTCGTTAGCAAAAGATTGTTCTTGCCTAAGTTTGCAGGTATGGTACCCCTTAACTCATTGGTATGCACCGAAAGAACCATCAGTTTAAAAAGTTTAGAGATTGTATCAGGAAACTCTCCACGTAGCCGGTTGGCTCTGATGTTGAGTTTAGTCAATGAAGTCAAGTTTCCAAGCTCGGGTGGAATTGTTCCAGTGAGATTATTGTAGGAAAGATGCAAAGCATCAAGGTTGACCAAGTTTCCAATTGTGGAAGGTATCGTACCTGAGAGCTGATTGTCTGAAAGATCCAAACTTATCAGAAACTCCAAGTTTCCAATCTCTACTGGGATCGGGCCTGTGAAACTGTTGTTGTACAGGTAGAGAGTATCGAGATTCTTCAAGAGACCAATCTCTGGTGGGATGGTTCCACTGAAGTTATTATTTTGAACCTCTAAGGAGGTTAATCCGGTCCAATTTGTGATGAAATCCGAAGAAATTTCACCAGAAAAGTTATTTTCGGAGATACCAAGCTTAGAAATTTGCGTCAGATTAGACAAAGACAATGGCAATACGCCGGAAAATGAGTTTCCAGCTAGAGCCAAGTAGGTGAGATTAGAACAGAATCCTAGTTCAAAAGGAACCGAAGAGTTAAGCTGATTTGAGTGGAGATCTAGGTACTCAAGATTTCGTAACTGACCTATAGAAGAAGGAATCTCTCCTTCAAACGAGTTTTCTTGCAATTCAATGACTTCAAGATTTAGCATCAAATTCAAATCATGCAAAATCGAGCCTGAAAACTGGTTTTTTGCTAGTCTTAAATCTTTCAGTTTTGTAAGATTATAAAAGCCTTTTGACAGTTGACCTTGAAATAAGTTTTCAGTAAGATTAAGGTACTCAAGATTGTGCAAATTAGTGAACAATAATTCAGGTAAAGAACCATTAAATCGATTTGAAGACAAATCAATAAAAGTCAACTTCTTGCATTTGAGAATAAATTCAGGGAATTCATTCTCAAGTTCATTGAAATACAAATTTAAAGAAGTCAATTCTGGCATACTTGAAAAGTCAGCCCAATTTGGATCAGTTAAAAAATTTCCTCCAAGATCCAAGTACCTTAACTTTTGCAGATTACTAATCTGATATGGAATAGCACCATAAAGATTAACATTATAGTTAAGATCAAGATATCGCAACGATGTTAACCTTCCAATCTCTGATGGAATTACACCTTCAAATGCATTTGTGCTCAAATCCAAGTACTGGATTTTCGATAAGTTCCCAATAGTGCTAGGAATCGCTCCACCGACACTATTAGTACTTAAATCAAAACGGGTCAAATTTGGAAATGAAGAAAATTCAAAGTGTGTTAATGTACCAGATATTGATGCATCTCGGAGGTTAATCTTGGAGACTAAACCTCCTTCATTACATGCAATACTAGTCCAGTTACAAAGATTTTGAATATTTCTTAAAGACCATGAATTCATTGCATTTGATGATGGTGGTGATAAGGAGTTCTTCCATTTGATAAGTGCTTGTGCTTGTGTTCTTGAAGTTGATATGGCCAAAGATGGCAGTAATGAAAGTATAGATATATAGAACAAAAGATTCATGATGGTTTTAAATGGTGCCATACTGCATGCATGAATGGTTTTTTTTAAAGTGTTTTCATGCTAAGAGTAATGAAAGGTGTTGATTGAAGAGATTGATAGCAAATTGGGCAGATGAGAAATAGAAATATGTGTGGTTCGATTCATAGATTTAACGAGTTGCTCAAAGTTGCAAAAGTGGTGAAAAAGCAGTTTTTGAAGGATTGAGCTTTCAAGGATTTGCTTAGGAATTTTATAGTTCATAATTAAGTGTCTTATAAGTTATTACTCGGTATATATTAAGCTAGGAATTTTATAGTCCAACTTACAATAGTTAAATACTCGTGTCTAATTGGAAGTTGATGATCAGTTGATTGCAGCTTAAAGGCTATTGGTTAGTAACATATTTTGTTAGTGCAAACGTTACGACGTTTAATCTATACAACGTCTTCATGTTTTAATGACGACAAACGTGTAACTTGTAATACATATCGTAAAGTGCACAAGTTACTCGTTCACACATCAACGTCTCTCGACATCACTTTAGGTATGAACAAACACTTTACCAACTTTGTTAAGTGATCAAAGAAAATCTTTTTTGTCCTTAAAATGTGACAAAACATTTTACATAAGTAAACTAGACAAATTATTTTTGTATTTATAAAGAAATGTTTTAATAAAAAAAATAAATTTGAAATTTGAATTTCAAAATGTCCAAACGGCCTTATTTCCCGCCCAAATCAGATAAAATTTCATCAGGTAACATTTCACCACTAAAGGACAAAAACTGTCAGGGAGATCCCTTATCTATGTGACGGTCCCTTATTAATAAAGGACCGTCCAAGGTTTAAGGGACCGTCCCACGCTCCTCGAAGTAGACTATAAATACTGACCTATTTTCATCTGAAAAACTAATCCTCTTTGCACAAAAATTTCCTGTCCTTTCCTTCTTCATCTTTGATCACTTTAACTCTTTGGTATGTATTTATAAGTGATCCCGTCATCCACTACATCATGTGCAAGAAAAGAACACTCGAAGTCGTCAAGAATCGAAGTGTTATTGAGTCCACACATAAATGAAACTAGTGTTATGATTTCCTCTTCCGCAAAGTGCAAGAGAAGAACTCTCGACGCAAATGATGATTCAAGATGTTATAGGTGCCCACACACAAACGTAACAAGTGTTACGGTTATAGGTCTTGTAAATATTGTAAATACTTCCGACTTGTGTGTGAGTCGAGGATTGAGTTATGTGTGTGAACTTGGAAAAAGATAAAGATCCAAGAAGTCTTGTAACTAGATTAGTTCATGTATTTGTTGTGAGAAGAGTGATGTCCTAGTGTGTAGGTTAGGACTTAGTTGAGTCATTGTGTGAAGGCTTGGATCGAGTGATGATCCAAGTGTGTCCTGTGTGAAGGCTTGGATCGGGTGATGATCCAAATAAGTCTTAGTGTGAAGGCTTAGATCTGGTGATGATCTAAGTGTGTCTCGTGTGAAGGCTTGGATTGGGTGAAGATCAAGTTTGCTATTTGTGTGAAGGCTTGGATTGGGTGAAGATCCAAGTTGGACAAGAGTGCTTGTTCGTGTAGCCACGTAGGCCTTAGAGTAGATTGGTTCTAGCTACGATTAGAACTCGACATTCCTCTTAGTGTCGTTAAACCTTGTGTAAGCTTGTGTACGGTTTGTTCCACCATAAAGGAGCGTGTTGATTAGTGAAGAAACTCTCGAGTGTGGTACTCGGGGAGTGGAGTAGGACGAAGAGGTGCTTCGTGCCAAACCACTATAAATCATCGTGTGCGGTTTGCATTTTCTCTTCCCATCTCTTTACTTTCTATACTTGCATTGCATTTAGATTTGTGTGGTTTGTTGTGTGTATGCTTGTGATATAAACTAGCTAACTTAGAAACGCAAAACACAAGAAAACTTAATCACACGAAATAAACTGCCCACTGGCGGCGGTCCTTTATATAGGGATGGTCCCCAAACATTTAAGGGACCGTCAGTGTATATTAGGGACCGTCCACAGTGGAATCAGAAAATGCTAAATACTTATAAACATTGTGTTATGCTTATGTTTATGTGATTGCTTGAATACTAGTTATTAAGTGACATATATGTTTGTTGTGAGTGACATAACCACTAGTCATATTTAGTTATACCATAAAGGCGCGTGTTGATTAGTGAAGAAACTCTCGAGTGTGGTACTTGGGGAGTGGAGTAGGACGAAGAGGTGCTTCGTGCCGAACCACTATAAATCATCGTGTCCGGTTTGCATTTTCTCTTCCCATCTCTTTACTTTCTATACTTGCATTGCATTTAGATTTGTGTGGTTTGTTGTGTATATGCTTGTGATATAAACTAGCTAACTTAGAAACGCAAAACACAAGAAAACTTAATCACACGAAATAAACTGCCCACTGGCGGCGGTCCTTTATATAGGGACGGTCCCCAAACATTTAAGGGACCGTCAATGTATATTAGGGACCGTCCACAGTGGAATCAGAAAATGCTAAATACTTATAAACCTTGTGTTATGCTTATGTTTATGTGATTGCTTGAATACTAGTTATTAAGTGACATATATGTTTGTTGTGAGTGACATAACCACTAGTCATATTTAGTCACAATTGATCGGAAATTTGATACGAAACATTTTAAGTTTTAAATGGAAACGTATTCACCCCTCCCCTCTGCGTTTCTACATATTTGTTACATACCAAGCCAACACTCAAATCTGGACCAAGAGACACCAGGGCAAGCTGTTAAATCAGGCAAAGGTATTGCTGCCTTGTGAAAGGGCTTGAACGAGAGCTCACCAAATCCAAAACTTACGAGCTGCAAAGAGATGGCTCACACTTATGACTCACGAGAAAGATGCCTTCAATAAACCCTTTAATCTTCTTTGAAATTTGGCTAGGAGGACGTACGGATATTCGAGCTATCATGCGACGCCCACATGAGTAATGCAACATTTACACTTGTCTTTTCACCCTTGTCTTTTCTGAAGAAGACAAAGGGTATTTTAGTCATTTAACTTTATCTAGGGACCAAAAATGCAACCCAAACTTCAAAATGAGGATTATCGCTGCACTTTCAAAGATTTGGGGACCAAACCTGCAATTTGGCCATACCACAAGGACCAAAAATGCAATTAACTCAATAAAATAAAAGTATAAAACTAATGGGCAAGTGAATAGGTCGCACAGGCACAACTTAATGTGCTATCATGCCACCGTATGATATGAATTACCATGAAACGTCATTGGTGAGTATCATTTTCTCTTGAGATATTTTCGAGTACAAAAATTTAAACTTTTTCCAAAAAGAGTACAAAAATAATAGGCTTTCCCAAAACGGTCATGTGCGAACCTGCGATTCCACTAATTTATTGACACGTGTCCAGACAAATAGTACAATACCAATCATTTGTTACATTATTACACTCCTCGACCAAGCAGATGTGCGAATGACAGTGTGCGAATTCCGGGTAATGTGCGAACGTTAAACAAAAGGTAATATTGAAAACTAGCAAAATCTTCAAACGTAAATAATAATAATAATTTTTTTTTCAGGTCACAATCAACACCAATCAACACCACTATCACCACCATAGATCCGCCATCACCACCACAGATTAACACCACCATCACCACAACAGATCCGCCGTCACCACCACACATATCTTATCATAGCTTTATTTTTTTGAATTAAAATATGGTTCCAAGGTCCAAGATGGTCCCTATAAAAATTCTTCGAGTCTTCTGTTGAAATATTCAAACCAGCTGGGTCCATTCATATTAATTTCTAGATAACTCACCACTGAGGATGAAACATTCTACATTGAATCTTTCTCAGCTGGAATATGACCTATTTGTTAGATGTTGTGACTTATAGTCCTAAGGGTATTTTAGTAATTCTGTTTTGTAAGGGCAGTTTGGTAATTTTCGTGCATTAGTTACTTAAGTATCTGGAAATTTCTTTCTTGTATGTCGGTTGTTTTTATGTCGGTTATTTTACTATATAACCAAAAATAAAAGTTGTAACCTTTGACTGAAAAATAATAGAAATATTAGTTGTGTCTTTGAACTTTTGCTGCTGGTCTTCTCTTTTTGTTCCTGAACATTGCTCCTAAATCCTAACAAACTGGTATCAGAGCCAATTGATTGTTTTGAAGCAAGTTTCAATTGTTTGAGGTTGTGGATTCATTTTTGGGTTACCTGATCAAATATCAACTCGTGATTTGGGAATCGAGTTCAGCTTCTGGTTGGTTTCAAGAATCAATTTCTTGACATCAATTGAATTCGTTTTGTGTTTGGTGGCTGGCTGATCCAATTAGTTGAAGACATCAGGTTTGTTGTTTGTTATTGGTCAATTGATTTTGCTTCTGCTTGTTCGATAGAGCAAAGGAGTTTGTTNCAAAACTTACGAGCCGCAAAGAGATGGCTCACACTTATGACTCACGAGAAAGATGCCTTCAATAAACCCTTTAATCTTCTTTGAAATTTGGCTAGGAGGACATACGGATATTCGAGCTATCATGCGACGCCCACATGAGTAATGCAACATTTACACTTGTCTTTTCACCCTTGTCTTTTCTGAAGAAGACAAAGGGTATTTTAGTCATTTAAATTTATCTAGGGACCAAAAATGCAACCCAAACTTCAAAATGAGGATTATCGCTGCACTTTCAAAGATTTGGGGACCAAACCTGCAATTTGGCCATACCACAAGAACCAAAAATGCAATTAACTCAATAAAATAAAAGTATAAAACTAATGGGCAAGTGAATAGGTCGCACAGGCACAACTTAATGTGCTATCATGCCACCGTATGATATGAATTACCATGAAACGTCATTGGTGAGTATCATTTTCTCTTGAGATATTTTCGAGTACAAAAATTTAAACTTTTTCCAAAAGAGTACAAAAATAATAGGCTTTCCCAAAACGGTCATGTGCGAACCTGCGATTCCACTAATTTATTGACACGTGTCCAGACAAATAGTACAATACAAATCATTTGTTGGCCCACATCCCCGACCATTATTACACTCCTCGACCAAGCAGATGTGCGAATGACAGTGTGCGAATTCCGGGTAATGTGCGAACGTTAAATAAAAGGTAATATTGAAAACTAGCAAAATCTTCAAAAGTAAATATTTATTTATTTTATTTTTATTTTTTTTATTTTTATTTTTTTTTCAAGTCACAATCAACACCACTATCACCACCATAGATCCGCCATCACCACCACAGATCAACACCACCATCACCACAACAGATCCGTCGTCACCACCACACATATCTTATCATAGCTTTATTTTTTTGAATTAAAATATGGTTCCAAGGTCCAAGATGGTCCCTATAAAAATTCTTCGAGTCTTCTGTTGAAATATTCAAACCAGCTGGGTCCATTCATATTAATTTCTAGATAACTCACCACTGAGGATGAAACATTCTACATTGAATCTTTCTCAGCTGGAATATGACCTATTCTTCTTAAAAATAGTTGGCGCTACATGGCTGGTATTCAAATATCCACTTACAGTTGTGTATAAATGTATATATGTAGCTAGACTTGGCGGAATATGCATCTTTGCATTGGTATATAATAAAACTGTTTATGGTTTGTTTTAATAAAGGGATATTTTGGCTACAATTCCTCTCAAAAAATACACAAATAATGCATCAGGGACACACAAAAAAGAATCAGGGACTCACAAAAAGAAACAGAACCCACAGTTTTTAGCACAAAATTGTAACTAATTAGCTACAAAAAATTGTAGCTAATATATTCTCTTTAATAAAAAGTTTTTATTGTCTTTAAATATAATAAAAGTAGTACTAAAAGATACTAAAAGTTAATTTTATTCTCACTTTGTAAGATACTTTGTTCTTTCCCAAGCTGTCATTGGCACATTCGTACATCCTTCGTTCGCACATTTGTTTATAAAAGTCAAACGACATGTGGGGTAAAATTGATAGTGATTGTACTTGCAAATGATTGGTATTGTACTATTTGTATGGACACGTGTCAAAAAATTAGTGGAATCGCACATTCGCATATTCGCACATGACCGTTTTGGGAAAGCCTATTATTTGTACTCTTTTTGCTGAAAACTACGCATGCAAAATGCAATTTTCATTCAAATTTTTTTTTCCCTTTTACTTTTTTAAAAGCGAAAATTACCTATATAGACCGTCAGAGTCTCTAATTGTGTCCTACAGAGGACTACTTTTATTGTATTTACAAATTTGGACCAGTTGTTCGCGAATGACCAGTCATGATCTAGCCGAACAACACGTGTCAGCATGGGAATGAACCAAAAAAAAAAAATGGCTTGCCAAGTCAGCAGTTCGTGAAAGATGCTACGTAAAAACAAAATTATTAGTTACAGTGGCTAAGGAATTCGTGCATGAACTAATTTTCAATTTTTTAGCAATATTTTTTTTTGTAAATACTTGTTACGAAAGTAGTGATTATGTGCAATCTTTGTACATATTTTAGTAAATGTATATGTTGTATATAATTTTGTTGGTTTGGTTATTTGCATTCTCCTCGATGAGCTCTTCTCAATGAACTAAAATGAGTGAAAAATAGAGTTAATATGAATATGATATTTTGTCTCAAAGTGTGTCAAATGAATCACAAAATTAGTTACAAAACTGATTATGTGCAATCTTTGGACCTGATTTAGTATACTTGTATGTTTTAAATGTTTTTCTTGGTTAGTCGGATTGCATTCTACTTGAAGAGAGCGTTTCAAAGTAGAACACAATCCGACTAACCAATAAAAACATTTAAAACACAGACATATATTAAATCGGGTCCAAAGATTGCACAAAATCAATTTTGTAACTAATTTTGTGATTCATTTGACACACTTTGAGACATAATGTGATATTCATATTAACACTATTTTCTACACATTTAAGTTCGTTGCGAAGAGCTCATCAAAGAGAACGCAAATAACCAAACCAAAAAAGTTACATACAATATATACATTTGCTAAAATGTGTACAAAGATTGAACATAATCACTTTCATAACAAGTTTTTACAAGCAAATTGCTAAAAAACTGAAAATTAATTCATGCACGAATTCCTAAGCCACTATAACTAATAACATTTTTATTGTTCACGTAGCATCTTTCGCGAACTGCTGACTTGGCAACCTGTATGGACCGACATGTGTTGTTCGGCTAGGTCGGGAAGTATCATTCACGAACACTGTTTGTTCCAAATTTGTAAACTCATGAAAAGTTGTCCTCTGCAGGACACATAAGTCTCTGCTGGTCCATATAGGTAATTTTCGCTTTTTAAATTTTTAAAGTGTCCGATGTGACTTGCCCGCTGTAGGTCGCATGATAGCATGGTGCATTCATACGACCAACAAGTTAAGCTATCTTTGAAATACATACAAATGCGTCTTTGGATGCAGATTTAGAAAGAAAAATAATAATAATAATAATTAAAAAATTTCTAACGTAAATTCTTTGATAAAAAATCATTTATTATATTTTGTTATTATTACTATTTATAGAGATAACATCGCCAACTTGAATTGATATTAAACTCAAGCCTGTGTGAACTAACCTAAATTAATACTCCGTGGAGAGTTGATATATATCTACCATCTTGATATTAGTAATTGACACACATGTTCAACTTGATCTTAATTATATTTACCATCTTGAGATTTAATAATCTTTACACATGTTCAAGTTGATCATTATAGTTTACCCGAGCTCAAAGCATTGATCACTTTAATTAATTAATCCATTTCAAGAACAGACTAATTTAATGACTTCACATCCAAAGAGATTAGGAGACTGTTGATACGTTGTTTATGTTCTAATTACTTTATCGTTTTCGTTTAACCTATATTTTTGCTTGGCTATTTGGTCAAATGTTTATGTTATGTGGATTTACAAGTAGATGCTTTTGAGTTCTAAAAGGGTCACTCTCTCAATCTATATTAGGGTTAATGACATGTAATAGCAAAGTTCTTTCTCATTTGTTCCATTATCAGATACGAACTCAAAATAATACAACAATACTCATCCAAATTTCAAATTTTGTTTCATTATCATACGTTTTGTTTGCACCGTTAGTCCTTTTGACTAACGACCGTTTGTAATTAACTCAAAAATATGTTTTTCTTATGTTTTCATACGTTTTCTTAGGTTTTTTTGGTAAAGGGATTATACCCGGTGAATAAAATAAAAAATGATAAGAGTTTAAGTACATGGAAGAGTGGTTATGATCCACCCTTCGATATAAAAACTATGTGTTTTGGACATGCTCAAAAATACAACACCCAATGAGACCAAGCTAGAGAACAAAAACCAAAAAAACAAACACAGTAAACTACACTAGCCCTCTAGCTCACCAAATGCAAATAGTCAGCCTGCATCCATTAGAATGCTTGAAATCCGCCATGTCTTTCGCATCTTGTCTACCCGAGCCTTCTTCTTGAATTGAATAGAGGCAAGCTTTAATCTAACCATATCAACAATAACCTTGGACAGAAGCTCGAGATTCCTCTCGTCTTTTCCATGCACACGATAATTCCTCTTTTGCCATACAAAATAAGAAGTCGCAGCCAAGATAAGACGAGCCACAATAGTGTCAACATTATTTCGATTAGAAATGGGTAATAACCAGGCCATAACATCACTCCATTTCTCTAAAGCAAACTGAATTTCAGCTACTTGCAAAACACGAATCCAAACCTGTGAAGAATATGAACATTCAAAGAACATATGATCGTGTGAGTCGGGTTGGGTCTTGCATAACAAACAACGAAGTAGGTTTAAGTCGACATCATTGCCAACATCCCATTGCCTCATTCTATCATGTGTTTTGAGACGCTTTCTCATAACAAGCCATAAATGAGTGGCATGTCGTGGTATGCTGTAACGAGATCACACCAACTAGAACCACTCAACTGCATTTCCTTGTTCTCTGATTGAGTCCCATACGTCTCGGACAGAAAACAACCTGAAGGTACCATCCCTCATTTTCCATTGCAAAGTATCAACATGTTCGTCATTTAGGATAGGGGTAGGAACGTTAATTAGAAAGGAAAGTTGTCAAACCAAGAAACAGGCCACGACCAAGCCCCATTAGACACCACATCCGCTACTTTGTCATGTAAATTAAATCCCGCATTAGTAATAGCTCTATACGACAATTGGGATATTAAAGGGTAGTTTATATCCCACTTATCGAACCAAACTGAGACTTGTTGCCCATTCCCTAGCTTGTACCATATATAAGGATGAACGAGGCTTCGAATCTGCAAGATCTTTCGCCAGCCCTGCTTACATTAGACGGGATACAAACATCCCAAAAACTTCTATCTTTAAGCTTGTATGAGTGTATCCACTTAACCCAAAGAGACTCTTTATGATTAAGGAGCTTCCAAATGTGCGTCGTCATCAAGGCAACATTAAACATATCGAGCCTTCGTATCCCTAACCCACCTTTACACTTTGGGAGGCACACGTCTTAACCCCGTTTCATATCTCCTTGACACCATAAAAAACCACACAAGAGCTGTTCTATAATGAATAATACCTGCAGGGAGAATAAAAATAGTTGCCCAATAAATATGCATTAACGAGAGCACTGAATGCCCCAATTGGAGTCTACCAGCTAAAGATAACCATTTGTTCTTCCAGTCCCCTATACGCTTTCGCACACGCTCAACAAGAAATTTGCAATCCTTATAAAGGAGCCTAGACGAAATAAGAGGAACTCCCTAGTACTTGATCGGAAGGGTACCTTCTTCAAAAGGCATAAGATGAAGAATGAAAGTCTTAACCTGGTCCGACACATTACAAAAGAAAACTGTGCTTTTTGGAATACTTGAATTTAAATTTGAGACACCCTTGAACTATTCTAAAGCCTCCATTAACACCCTAGCCGATTGCACGTCACCCCGAGCAAACATAACAAGATCATCAGCAAAACAAATATTAACAATCTTTTGCTTACTACACCTATTATGATAAGTGAAGCCATCTTCCTGTATTACTTTACGTTTTAGAATAAGAGTAAGTCTCCATTACAAGAGTGAAAAGATAAGGAGACATCGGATCACCTTGACGTAACCCTCTCTTCCCTTTAAAATAACCATGTAAGTTACCGTTAATGTTAATGCAAAAAGAAGTACTCGAAACACAAGACATAATCCATCTAACCATATCGGAATGGAAACCAAAACCAACCAAAATGTCCTTCAAAAAAATTCCAACTCACCGTATCATACGCCTTTTGAATATAAATCTTGAAAGCACAACGTGGAGGCCCTCTATGTAAATGATACGTGTGCATCAGCTCTTGTGTGAGCCAAATATTGTCTGAGATAGAACGACCCGAAACAAAAGCAGATTGATTAACACTTACTACATCATCTAGACCCTCCTTGATACGGTTAGTAATAATCTTGCTAATACATTTGTAAATAACATTACAACAAGAAATAGGACATAAGTCGTTAACGCGAGACAGAGTTGATACCTTCGGAAGCATGGCAAGAATAGTGTGATTAATTTCTTGCAAAAGCTTACCATTTATGAAGAAATCACGAACCGCGTTACACACATCACCACCCACGACATCCCAAGCTTTCTTAAAGAAAACCGAGGTATAACCATCCAAACCCGGGGCTTTATCATTACCAATAGAGAAGATAGCCATTCGAATTTCATCATCAGAAACACTACGCACCATATTTTCAGCCTTAGAATGGTTTAACTTATGAATAAACAGCTCCTGATGATCCAGGTTATCAACAGTAGCATCGACACCTAAAAAATGCATATAATGTTCAAAAAAAAAAGGAACTGATTCACCTTCGTAAAATACATTGTCGTGACCTGTAATGCAGTCAATACGTTTTCTTACGTTTCAATCCGTTTTTATATGTTTTCACCCGTTTTCTTTACATTTTTGTTTGCATCGTTAGTCCTTTTGACTAACGACCGTTTATAATTAACTCAAAATATGTTTTGTACGTTTTCTTACATTTTCATACGTTTCTATCCATTTTTTTACGTTTTCGCCCGTTTTCTTACGTCTTCATACATTTTTGTACGTTTTCGTCCATTTTTATGAAAAAGTATAAAAACGGACGAAAACGTATAAAAACGTACGAAAACGTATGAAAATGTAATAAAACGTATGAAAACGTAAGAAAAACATATTTTTGAGTTAATTACAAATGGTCGTTAGTCAAAAGGACTAACGGTGCAAACAAAAACGTAAAGAAAATGGGCGAAAACATATAAAAACGGATAGAAACATATGAAAACGTAAGAAAAACATATTTTTGAGTTAATTACAAACGGTCGTTAGTCAAAGGACTAATGATGCAAGCAAAACGTATGATAATGAAACAAAATTTGAAAGTTGGATGGGTATTGTTGTATTATTTTGGATTCATATATGATGATGGAACAAATCCTACACTATATAATAGGCTAACCATGACATATTCAACAACATGTCATGTCATTGCCAACATGGCACACACTTTTCATGCATGAATTTATCATTATTAAAAAGTTTGTAGGTAATGGGACTCGAACCCAAGACCTCTTGCCCAAACAACAAATACTCAACCATTAGAGCACTTGGGTGTTTGTGATAAAAGCTTTAAAAACAAAATATACATGCTTAAAATCAAATTCATTAATCAAAATATAATCTCTTAATTACAGCAACATTTGACTAAGCATTTTCCAAAATATAAATGCTTAAAATAAATCACTTCCCTTGAAATAAGGCATTTCCAAATTAACATTTACACCACATTTAATGGCAAGAGCGTATGATTTTTCTCAATTTGCATTTAGTCCTCATTTAACTACACCAAAAACTCCTAATACACACAGATTCAAAAATCAATATCAATTACACACATCTTCAGTTTTCAAAACACACACACACACACACACTCAATGCAATCAAAATCAAACCAGAATAACATTGGAAGAGGTTACATAACGTATTCAAAACATAATAAGAAGATTATGGAAAACGTAGAATCAATGTTCCTTCTCAAATCTCAAGGTTCGTTATTCTTTTTGTACTGAAATGGTGAATTTTATTAACTTTAGAATCAATAGATTACATGGAATTCAGCAGCCACATATAAACAAGCCACGCATGAGCAAGCTCCGTTATTCTTAATTTGTCAAGGTATGTCAAACTTGCAATTTTGATTAATTTTCGATCCAAAATTAGGGTCTTCATTCATATGTCTAGGAATCTAACTTATAGGATATTGATGCAATTAAATCTCTATTCTAAACAGGAAAGTTTATTTACGACTACCCTTTTTTCACGTAAAGGAGGAACATTGTGATTCTGAAATGTAAGTTATACTTTTACAAGCCTTTTCAAATAGTTTATTTCTTCTAAACATTTTTGCTAATAACTGAGCGGCTATTGTTACTTTCAAGAACTTTTGTTTATGATTATACAATATTTATGTTCTTTTGTATTATCGCAAGTTTTAACTATTTTATAGGAAAATGGAATGCATCTTAGTGAAATGACACAGGTCTTTGGAGTCAGCATATCAACCTTACACACGTTTGAGTTCAAGCAACCTTGCAAGGTCTTTTGCAGATATTGGTTAGGTTTTGGTATCATGTGCCTTTATAATTCTATATCTGTTACTATTGTTGTTTCTTAAAATTATACTATGTTTAGGAATGATCGGGAGAACATATAGATACACATGTTTCTTAGTCAAAATAGATTAAAAAAAAAGAGTCGATATCAGGAATGTCCAGACTTACACACATCACATTATGCTGTTGAACCTTTTTACGCTCAATAATTATACATATCAGGTCATGCCTTCAATAATTCTCTCACTTACTGATTCACCTTCGTAAAATACATTGTCGTGACCTGTAATGCAATCAATACGTTTTCTTACGTTTCAATCCGTTTTTATATGTTTTCACCCGTTTTCTTTACATTTTTGTTTGCACCGTTAGTCCTTTTGACTAACGACCGTTTATAATTAACTAAAAAAATATGTTTTGTACGTTTTCTTACATTTTCATACGTTTCTATCCGTCTTTTTTACGTTTTCGCCCGTTTTCTTACGTCTTCATACGTTTTTGTTCGTTTTTAAACGTTTTCGTCCATTTTTATGAAAAAAGTATAAAAACGGGCGAAAACGTATAAAAACGTACGAAAACGTATGAAAATGTAATAAAACGTAAGAAAAACATATTTTTGAGTTAATTACAAATGGTCGTTAGTCAAAAGGACTAACGGTGCAAACAAAAACGTAAAGAAAATGGGCGAAAACATATAAAAACGGATAAAAACATATGAAAACGTAAGAAAAACATATTTTTGAGTTAATTACAAACGGTCGTTAGTCAAAAGGACTAACGATGCAAACAAAACGTATGATAATGAAACAAAATTTGAAAGTTGGATGGGTATTGTTGTATTATTTTGGATTCATATATGATGATGGAACAAATGGGATAATACTTTGCTATTACATGCCATTAACCCTCTATATTACTCCTACCTTGTTAGATTTATATTCATTTTTAAGTAATGCATGCAACATTTACACTTTTCAAAGCATCTTGTTAGTTTGCACAAAGCATCTTGGTCTTCAAGTGCTAAAACTATGTGGTATATAATCCTAACAAAGCAATGGGTGCTTTTAGATCCAAGTAAGAATAAGAAATGATGTGGAAGTTGACTTGAGATTTGTGGAAGTAAGAACAAGACATAGTCAATACTTCTTTCGCACTCATTTTGACTTCATTTTTGATAATTGAATTGGTCAGAAGTTATTTTATTTTGTGCTCCTTCCGTCCCAAAATAAATATTTATTTTCATATTAAACAAAATTTTAAATAATTACGCTAACTATACTCTCCATCAATCAAATATCATCCATACCCACTAAAATCATTTTGGATTGATGAAACACAAATTGGACAAATATTTTAGAAAATCTTGGAGTAAAATATAAAGGTGGATATTTAATTTGGTTAGAGGGATCATTTTTCTTGGAATAAATTTGCTACTTTTAGTTAGTAAATGATTTTAAATTAAAATGTATCATTTTTGGTTCCTCGTGTTTTACTATTTCGTCATTTCCACATTTGCTTGGGACGGGTTCCTGTTGGACGTGTCAAAGGGGTTGTTGGGCCTGTTAGGTCTGAGATGACTTGGAGAGAGTCTGGTGGGCTATACTGATTTAGACAAAAACAATTTGTTCCCACTCGGGTTTTTCTCTTCCACCGAAAATTCATAATCCATCCTCTGTCAAATTCAAATGAAAAATGCACAAAAGTTAAACAAGAATCAAGCTGGTGTTTTTTTTGATGGTTGGAAGTTTTTTTATTGGTATATAATAATAACATCACTTCTTAAAATATTGATCTCTTTATATAAGTTAGTATATTGTGATTGCATATGCTAATATCGCTTTGCAAATGTTATGTTTGTTGATGGTGGATAAGCAGATTTTCTGTTGCTCTGATAAAAGGGCGCGTTTGGATAGTAATGTAATCCTACATCATCATAGACTTGCCAACAAGGATGCCGTGTAAGCCATTATTGCCAAGACGGACCCGGAAATTTTAAGAGGGTGTTGCATTAAAAAAATGTTTGGGTAACTAAAGTTACATCATAAGAAAAGAAAGCAGCAAAAAACATTTTAGGGGTTGCACATACTACAAAAACGGCAGTTTTAAAATCTTTTTGCACTTCGTGACTTAAAATCGGGTGCAGCCCGTGCCACACCCGACATACATGTGGGTCCGTCCATGCCAACTCATTAGAAATAAAATAACAGGTTACCTAGCTAGTAGGTAAAAAAAGTGCCTACAATGCACATGATAAAACTTAGATACCTTAAATTGAGGAAAAAAAAAAAGGTTAGATACCGTAAATTGAAATTGGACATAAGTCTGATATCTTTTTATGCAATTTGCCAATTTTTATCATCCTGAGTAACAACAAGTTAATGATGTTGAAAGTTGCGTATGTTACTCGACACTCCTATGTAAAATATTGCGATGATTATCAATAGATGCAAATATACATTTGTATCGAAAGCTAGGAGAAAAAACATGATTCATTATTAGAATAAGCAAGAATTTTTTTGATTTAGGCTACTTTGTTCCTATTTACAACAAGACAAAAATCAAGTGGTTCAGGCTACTTTTGAAAACTTGAAAACTTTTCTATTGTAATCTAGTTCAAAGGCTCGGTTATATAGGGTTGAGTACTAGCTGTTGCAGATAGTTCTTGTGCAACGTTGCACATTTATGCAAAACACAAAGTTTAATCTATAGTCATTTTGGTATTTTTGTATAGTGTTGATTAAACTTTATTTGGCCACTACTACACAAAAATGTCTTTTGCTACGGTTAAAAAGGCCTTTTGGTACGGTTATCGGACCGTACTAAATAATGGCGTACCAAAAAATAAAAAGTTTTTTGACACNAAAAAAAAAAAAAAAAAAAAAAAAAAAAAAAAAAAAAAAAAAAAAAAAAAAAAAAAAAAAAAAAAAAAAAAGGTTAGATACCGTAAATTGAAATTGGACATAAGTCTGATAACTTTTTATGCAATTTGCCAATTTTTATCATCTTGAGTGACAAGTTAATGATGTTGAAAGTTACATATGTTACTTGACACTCCTATGTAATACATTGCGATGATTATCAATAGATGCAAATATACATTTGTATCGAAAGCTAGGAGAAACAACATGATTCATTATTAAGAATAAGCAAGAATTTTTTTGATTTAGGCTACTTTGTTCCTATTTACAACAAGACAAAAATCAAGTGGTTCAGGCTACTTTTGAAAACTTGGCAACTTTTCTATTGTAATCTAGTTCAAAGGCTTGGTTATATAGGTTGAGTACTAGCTGTTGCAGATAGTTCTTGTGCAACGTTGCGCATTTATGTAAAACACAAAGTTTATTCTATAGTCATTTTGGTATTTTTTGCATAGTGTTGATTAAACTTTATTTGGCTTATTTCCTTAAGCCACCTAAAGCTGGTCAAAACTCTTGTCAATTTTTGAAATTATCGTTACTCATACTTTTTGTCTAAGTGTATGGGTTTGATACCTTTAAAACTAGGGATACTCCATACCCTGATCTCTTCTTATGCCGAGAGTTGCTGAAACATTCGTCATATCTGATATTTGGTCTGATAGTGGTCACAAGACAACAACCGGAGGTGAGTCTGAGGGTGGGGGGCCTGTGATTTAAGATAGTGAAGGTACGAAATAAATTTGACTTCTTGTTTGTAATGCAACGTGTCAATGTTGGTTGGTTGTGGTTTAATGTGAGTAAGCAGTATTATATTGGTGATCCGTTGCTTATGAAGTGTTGCAGTCGTTAGTTGTTGGCTGAGGAACTTGATACAAAGGTATGTTTAATCACTAGACCCAAGCCAAATCAGAAACAAAGATAAATAATAGAATAGTCCTGCTATCAAACCGAATCCATCAGAACTATAGGTTATAATGAGAACCGACAAAACCTGATTAATTTTTCTAACAAAATTGATTTATAAATTACGGGTTGACCCATTTAAATGAGTAGTGTTCGAGTTATGTAAACGAGTTATGATTGACCGATTGCTTAATAGTCGTGTTCGTGTGGGTTACTTTGACTTGGCAACTTCAACTCGACCCAGATTACCACCCCTAATCAAAATAGAAGTTGGTTCAAATAAGTCATCTTCAGGTTGGATTGTACTGAACCCCCAACTTGACCGACTAGAATTACCTCCCATAATGAGAAAAAAAGTGAGCAGGGGGACTTGCGTCACATCTAGACTTGAGAAATAATAGACAAAAAGTTAGTCCAATTGGATAGGTTTTTAAGTCATAGAATTGTTTGCATAAGCAGAGTCAATAATTGCATTTGCTTGATAAATCAAGTTCACACTTCAAATATAAATACTGACATAATATTCAATTACACATGCATCTATTCACATTTTTCAGAATATACAGAAGGGTAGTTGGATCAATATATCTAGAAGAGATAGTACACCAATTATTTGCTATATTTATGACAATCAATCGTACACTTGAAGTATCTCAATATTGGTCACTTAGATATAGTTGAGTGATAGGATTGGAGACACTTGAAGAACAGGGAGAGGGAAAGATATACAGAACAAGGGGATATATTAAAACCTTTAAGTTATTTCTCAGATAATTTTAGGCACCTATTTTGGCATTTTATATGAGAACATAGGAGTGATGAATCCATATAGGAGCCAATGGTAGCCCAACAGTCGATTATTGTGCCAACAATAACTGTAAACCAATATTTACTAGATTAGCAAAAAAAATTGATCTCACCCGTTTTGACCCAAATCCGTTACCTAACTCATATTGCCATCTTTAATTTATTGGATGCCCTTTTTATATATATCCATTTTAGTTGGCAGGCCAGCATTAACATGCTTCATCTCTTTGTGACGTAGAACAGAAGCGTGAATAAAATTTTAACAAGGGGTTAAACCAAATCACAAAGGATTTAAAGAGTAAAAATCAAGAATAATACTACATCCGTCCCATACTGTTGACTTTCTAAGTCTTCATTTTGCAACTTTGACCTTACATATTTTTATTTGTGTTATATAATAATTGATAAAAATTATACCAATGTAAAATACATTTAAAACTCAATCCATTCATATATTTTGCATCAAGTAATATATAACACAAATAAAAATAATTAAGGTCAAAGTTGAAAGCTTAAGACTTCAAAAGTCAACAGCGGACTATAATTATGGGACGGAGGGAGTATTGATTATTGAATGTCTAAACAATAAAAACAAACCCTATATTTATAGGAAAACAAAACTTGTGAAAAAGTAACTAAAATACGTCTAGAACCGTCTTACACTAAAATAAGTAAAATTGCGGTCGACATGTATACTCGCGATGAGTGTTGTGTCACGATATATGGCTCATCCCGGAAAAGAGCATTGGAATGCGGTGAAACGCATTTTTCGTTATTTGAAAGGGACATCTGATGTTGGCCTTATTTACGGTGGTGAACGTGAATATTTGGTTGCCGGCTATTCAGATTCGGATTATGCTGCGGATCTTGATGCTAGAAGATCCTTGACAGGTTATGTTTTCACCATTGGAAATTCGGTTGTAAGTTGGAAAGCTACATTACAACCATCAGTAGCCTTATCCACTACTGAAGCCGAGTATATGGCTTTAACGGAAGCAACGAAGGAAGCAATTTGGTTGAAAGGTTTGATCGAAGATCTTGGTTTCCCTCAAGATCAAGCGACCGTGTTTTGCGATAGCATGAGTGCTATTTGTTTGGCTAAAGATCAAGTGTACCATAACCGGACTAAACACATAGATGTTCGTTATCACTTTATCCGTACGGAAAGAAGAATCAAAGTGAAGAAGATTGGCACTCAAGACAATCCTGCGGATGTGTTTACCAAACCGGTTCCTTTGAGCAAATTTCGTCACTGTTTGGATTTGCTCAATATCGATAATTGGAAATATGGTGTTACTTAGGAGCTAAAGTCAAGGTGGAGATTGTTAGATGTTGTGACTTATAGTCCTAAGGGTATTTTAGTAATTCTGTTTTGTAAGGGCAGTTTGGTAATTTTCGTGCATTAGTTACTTAAGTATCTGGAAATTTCTTTCTTGTATGTCGGTTGTTTTTATGTCGGTTATTTTACTATATAACCAAAAATAAAAGCTGTAACCTTTGACTGAAAAATAATAGAAATATTAGTTGTGTCTTTGAACTTTTGCTGCTGGTCTTCTCTTTTTGTTCCTGAACATTGCTCCTAAATCCTAACACTATTCTTCTTAAAAATAGTTGGCGCTACATGGCAGGTATTCAAATATCCACTTACAGTTGTGTATAAATGTATGTATGTAGCTAGACTTGGCGGAATATGCATCTTTGCATTGGTATATAATAAAACTGTTTATGGTTTGTTTTAATAAAGGGATATCTTGGCTACAATTTTTGTAGCCAATTGGCTACAATTCCCCTCAAAAAATACACAAATAATGCATCAGGGACACATAAAAAAGAATCAGTGACTCACAAAAAGAAACAGGACCCACAGTTTTTAGCACAAAATTGTAGCTAATTAGCTACAAAATATTGTAGCTAATATATTCTCTTTAATAAAAAGTTTTTATTGTCTTTAAATATAATAAAAGTAGTACTAAAAGATAAAGGTAATTTTATTCTCACTTGTAAGAAACTTTGTTCTTTCCCAATAAAGGTGTCAAATGGGTAGCTGTCATTGGCACATTCGTACATCCTTCGTTCGCACATTTGTTTATAAAAGTCAAATGACATGTGTGGTAAAATTGATAGTGATTGTACTTGCAAATGATTGGTATTGTACTATTTGTATGGACACGTGTCAAAAAATTAGTGGAATCGCACATTCGCATATTCGCACATGACCGTTTTGGGAAAGCCTATTATTTTTGTACTCTTTTTGCTGAAAACTACGCATGCAAAATGCAATTTTCATTCAAAATTTTTTTCCCTTTTACTTTTTTAAAAGCGAAAATTACCTATATGGACCGTCAGAGTCTCTAATTGTGTCCTACAGAGGACTACTTTTATTGTATTTACAAATTTGGACCAGTTGTTCGCGAATGACCAGTCATGATCTAGCCGAACAACACGTGTTAGCATGGGAATGAACAAAAAAAAAAAAAAATGGCTTGCCAAGTCAGCAGTTCGTGAAAGATGCTACGTAAAAACAAAATTATTAGTTATAGTGGCTAAGGAATTCGTGCATGAACTAATTTTCAATTTTTTAGCAATATTTTTTTTTGTAAATACTTGTTACGAAAGTAGTGATTATGTGCAATCTTTGTACATATTTTAGTAAATGTATATGTTGTATATAATTTTGTTGGTTTGGTTATTTGCGTTCTCCTCGATGAGCTCTTCCCAATGAACTAAAATGAGTGAAAAATAGAGTTAATATGAATATGATATTTTGTCTCAAAGTGTGTCAAATGAATCACAAAATTAGTTACAAAACTGATTATGTGCAATCTTTGGACCTGATTTAGTATACTTGTATGTTTTAAATGTTTTTCTTGGTTAGTCGGATTGCGTTCTACTTGAAGAGAGCGTTTCAAAGTAGAACACAATCCGACTAACCAATAAAAACATTTAAAACATAGACATATATTAAATCGGGTCCAAAGATTGCACAAAATCAATTTTGTAACTAATTTTGTGATTCATTTGACACACTTTGAGACATAATGTGATATTCATATTAACTCTATTTTCTACACATTTAAGTTCGTTGCGAAGAGCTCATCA
This sequence comes from Artemisia annua, assembly GCA_014162995.1. Taxonomy (NCBI): domain Eukaryota; kingdom Viridiplantae; phylum Streptophyta; class Magnoliopsida; order Asterales; family Asteraceae; genus Artemisia; species Artemisia annua. Next base: position 65,684 of record LBNU01023353.1, read on the forward strand.
AAGAGAACGCAAATAACCAAACCAAAAAAGTTACATACAATATATACATTT
>LBNU01023353.1:73425-86898 GCA_014162995.1 Artemisia annua
TTTTTTTTTAGCCAAATCCAAAATAACGCGACGTTAAGGGGTTAACGCCTCGCGTTAACGCACCCTTAACGCCGTATGATGCAACGAGTAACGCACCATAACGTGCGTTATTCATCCCAATAACGCAGCGAAAATGTGATTGTTGCACATGCTCTAAGAACATACTTTATACTCTTTCCATCCCATATTTATTATCCACATTTCCTTTTAAAGTTGTTCCAAATTAATTGTTCACTTCTAAAAATAGATAAGGAATATTAGGGTTGAGCAACGGGCTGCTCCCGACCCCATCCCGACTATCCCGACAAGCCGGAAAACACAAACCGAGTCCTGACCCGATTAAGCTCGGTTCAGTTTCGGGACAGTCGGGACGGGACGGGATCGGTCGGTTTGATCGGTTTTGTTTGTTGTTTTTTGGTTTTCGGCCCGTCCTGACCCGATCCCGACTATCCCGAATCCCGACAAAACGGAAAACACAAATCGAGTCCTGACCCGTTTGAGATCGGGACGGGATTCGGGAGTCGGTCGGTTTTGCTCACCCCTAGAGAATATAGATCAAGTTTACTATATTAAATGAAATTATACCCAATTACCTTTAAAAGTGTAAAATCTCATATTTATCAACTTAAACACTAAAAGGTGATGACTTAATGGTGTTGGTGGTGTCGCCGTGTTCTAGAGAGAAGAGGAAACGAAAAAAGAGCTTCGTATTTCACACACTTAACACCTACAAGCACACACACACAAAGTGAGACTTGTGTGCATACATATACCATCGCAACGCCACCAAATGAGCTTGGGTTTGGGCTTAGTTCTCGTGGGCTTAGCCTAAGGATACATAAACTATTAGACTAAAACGTACATGCTATTAGCTTAGTTCCTATATCCCAATACTAGACTCGTATATTCTGCATCACTTCTATTACTAAAAGTAATGCTGACAAAAACAATAGGGACAATAGGTAGCATGACTTCTGTAGAAAACTAGAAAAGGAGGGTTGAATAGTTTTACCAATTAAAACTACGTTTTAAAATGTTTAGATTGACTTATGTCAATCCATTTGGTATTTGGATATTGATAGTTAGATATGATATATATTTAAATGCAAGATAGAGTAAAGAAAGATAAAACCGTGACACGAGTATTTATAGTGGTTCGGCTATAAGGTCACCTTCCTTGCCCTGCTCCACTCCCCGAGTACCCAACTCGAGAGTTCGTAAACACTATACCCATAAGCTCATTATCTTGGGGGAGAAGCCTTCACAATGTCGCTTTGCAATTTATCCGGTATAAAGCTAGATATTGGGTTCTTCCGCAAGGTAGAACCAAACCTACGTTGCCTACACTTTATCTGGTACAAGTCTAGATATCGGGTTCTTTCGCAAGGTAGAACCAAACCTGGTACAAGTCTAGTTTGACTGTCGGGTTTGACTACAACTTAACTTTCATTGATTAACCAATCATATCGGGTCTCCCCGACTCATAAAAGTCTTAGTCAAACTATTCCAATAACATTTTCTTTATTTAATACCTAAAACTCGGTTTTGGGTGTAACACGACTCCTCAAGTGCACTACAACCATATCCACCACCATCTTCATCACTAGGGTCCTAGCAAGATTATCACACGCATCTATTAACACATAAACAATATAATAAACTACATACCTTATGCAGACCAACAAACATGAACAAATGATTTCCTTACCTTCTCCTCCACGACCCAAAACCCAAGAACATGTAAGCTTAACAAACTTATGTAATAAGGTAATAATTATACCAAAACCTATTCCTTATCTAATAAGGTAATAATTATCCATTAAAGAAACAAATATCTTTTAAACTCTTAAAAGATATTTATCCTTTCCTTAAAGATAACTTATTCCTCAATATTCAATCCCCACTTACGCGATAATATCAAGAAACCACCACAAACACACAATCGCATACACACAACCTCACAATCATTTGCACTCTCACATCACCATGTCATACACAATCCGATTTTGAAGATAACGAAGGCGATTATATTAAGAGACCGCTGCAAAACACACAATCTCACACACACAGTCTTACAATCACTTGCACTCTCACGTCACTATGTCACACACAACCGGATATTGTAGATAATGAGCCAATGCACACGTGAAATCAAAGAACAAGACACGTGAGAATGTTTTTAAGACACGTATCAGGTAGGGCTGTAAACGAATTGAACGTTCAGTGAACATTTCATGAACCGTTCGGTAAAAAGTTCGTTTATGTTCGTTCGTTTATTAAATACGAACATGAACAATATTTTACGTTCACTTAGTTAAATGAACGAACATGAACATAAGCCTCGTCCGCTTATTTATGTTCGTGAACGTCCGATTATGCGTTCGTTTATGTTAATTTATCTATTTATGTTCATATATCGTATCTTTTAATTTTATATTTTTAAAAATTGGTTTGTTTAAACAAAACAACAGTTATAAAATAATATATTGTGAAGAATTCAATAAACTTTATGTTTGNACGAACATGAACAATATTTTACGTTCACTTAGTTAAATGAACGAACATGAACATAAGCCTCGTCCGCTTATTTATGTTCGTGAACGTCCGATTATGCGTTCGTTTATGTTAATTTATCTATTTATGTTCATATATCGTATCTTTTAATTTTATATTTTTAAAAATTGGTTTGTTTAAACAAAACAACAGTTATAAAATAATATATTGTGAAGAATTCAATAAACTTTATGTTTGTTTGTCTATTTTCATTTATGTTCGATCGTTTATGTTTGTTTAGCGTTCGTTTAGTGTCCTAAGTTCAACCGACACATGAACGGCGTCGTTCCCAGGCCAGGTAAGTTTAAAAAAATAAAAATAAAAAAACGACGTCGTTTTGGAGCCTTATAAAGCGGCGTAATTCCTTACGGTAAATGTATAATAGAGTAATATGTATTAAGCATACAATTCTAAGTTTCGACACAACGTTCACGCGACACAGGCATCCAAATCCTCGTTTTTCAATAAATTGAAATTTTAGAAAATCATTTTTAGTACGGTTATAAAATAAACCGTAGCAAATAAAGAATTATTTGGTACAGTTTTTAAACAAACCGTAAGAAGTAAATTTCTTTTGGTACGGTCACAAATAAACCCCAAATAATAGTATTTTGCTACGGTTTTATAATAACCGTACCAAATAATAGTATTTTGCTACGGTTTTATAAATAACCGTACCAAAAAACAAAAACCACACACCAACCGTACTAAATACTCCTTTTATACTACGGTTTTTTTAGAAACCGTGCCAAATAATGTTTTTCTTTGATTTTGATACGGTTTTTCCTTTAACCGTCTCAAAATGGCGTAGCAAAAGCTTATTTCCTTAAGCCACCTAAAGCTGGTCAAAACTCTTGTCAATTTTTGAAATTATTGTTACTCATACTTTTTGTCTAAGTGTATGGGTTTGATACCTTTAAAACTAGGGATACTTCATATCCTGATCTCTTCTTATGCCTAGAGTTGCTGAAACATTCGTCATATCTGATATTTGGTCTGATAGTGGTCACAAGACAACAACCGGAGGTGAGTCTGAGGGTGGGGGGCCTGTGATTTAAGATAGTGAAGGTACGAAATAAATTTGACTTCTTGTTTGTAATGCAACGTGTCAATGTTGGTTGGTTGTGGTTTAATGTGAGTAAGCAGTATTATATTGGTGATCCGTTGCTTATGAAGTGTTGCAGTCGTTAGTTGTTGGCTGAGGAACTTGATACTACAAAAGTATGTTTAATCACTAGACCCAAGCCAAATCAGAAACAAAAATAAATAATAGAATAGTGCTGCTATCAAACCAAATCCATCAGAACTATAGGTGAAAACGAGAACCAACAAAACCTGATTAAATTTTCAAACAAAATTGATTTATAAATTACGGGTTGGCCCGTTTAAATGAGTAGTGTTCGAGTTATGTAAACGAGTTATGATTGACCGGATTGCTTAATAGTCGTGTTCGTGTGGGTTACTCTGACTTGGCAACTTGAACTTGACGCTGATTACCACCCCTAATCAAAATAGAAGTTGGTTCAAATAAGTCATCTTCAGGTTGGAATGTATTGAACCCCCAACTTGACCCGACTAGAATTACCACCCATAATGAGAAAAAAAGTGAGCAGGGGGACTTGCGTCACATCTAGACTTGAGAAATAATAGACATAAAGTTAGTCCAATTGGATAGGTTTTTAAGTCTTAGAATTGTTTGCATAAGCAGAGTGAATAATTGCATTTGTTTGATAAATTTTTTAACATGTATCAGTCCCATGTCTATTAACCATAAATCAAGTTGGCACTTCAAATATAAATACTGACATAATATTCAATTACACATGCATCTATTCACATTTCAGAATATACAGAAGGGTAGTTGGATCAATATATCTAGAAGAGATAGTACACCAATTATTTGCTATATTTATGACAATCAATCGTACACTTGAAGTATCTCAATATTGGTCACTTAGATATAGTTCGAGTGACAAGACACTTGAAGAACAAGGGAAAGATATACAGAACAAGGGGATATAATAAAACCTTTAAGTTATTTCCCAGATAATTTTAGGCACCTATTTTGGCATTTTATATGAGAACATAGGGGTGATGAATCCATATAGGAGCCAATGGTAGCCCAAGAGTCGATTATTGTGCCAACAAAATGTTATAAAGATAACTGTAAACCAATATTTATTAGATTAGCCAAAAAAAATTGATCTGACCCGTTTTGACCCAAATCCGTTACCTAACTCATATTGCCATCTTTAATTATTGGATGCCCTTTTTATATATATCCATTTTAGTCGGCAGGCCAGCATTAACATGCTTCATGTCTTTGTGACGTAGAACAGAAGCGTGAATAAAATCTTAACAAGGGGTTAAACCAAATCACAAAGGATTTAAAGAGTAAAAATCAAGAATAATACTACATCCGTCCCATAATTATAGTCCACTGTTGACTTTCTAAGTCTTCGTTTTGCAACTTTGACCTTACATATTTTTATTTGTGTTATATAATATTTGATAAAAATTATACCAATGTAAAATACATTTAAAACTCAATCCATTCATATATTTTGCATCAAGTAATATATAACACAAATAAAAATATTTAAGGTCAAAGTTGAAAGCTTAAGACTTCAAAAGTCAACAGTGGACTATAATTATGGGACGGAGGGAGTATTGATTATTGAATGTCTAAACAATAAACACAAGCCCTATATTTATAGGAAAACAAAACTTGTGAAAAAAGTAACTAAAACACGTCTAGAACCGTCTTACACTAAAATAAGTAAAATTGCGGTCGACATGTATACGGTGTAATTGAGGTCTTCCTTCTACGGCGTAGACAAGACAAGAAAATAACAAATAATAAATCGTAGCATATATGGCGTAGGTAAGGCTTTGTCACTACGCCGTAGACAAAACGATCTACGTCTTGTTCCTTCGAGCTTTCTTGCCACGTTCCAAGTGCTCCATATATTCTTCCGCCGACTCTTTGTTCTTGTCCTCATCATCCCCCCCCCCCCCACACACACACTTTACAAGAACTCGTCCTTGAGTCCTCGTCCTCAATTACATCATCGGGGTGAAACTTATAAATATCCGACACATTAAAAGTCTTTGAAATACTCATAGTATTTGGCAAATCTATTACATAAGCATTATCATTAATCTTCCGAAACACTTTGTATAGACCATACTCCTTTTGTTCTAGCTTGCTATAAGTACCAACCGGAAAACGTTCTTTCCGAAGAAACACCATCACTTTGTCACCTTCTTTGAATAACTTAACTCGACGATGCTTATCCGCAACAGCCTTGTACTTAGCATTTGACTCCGCAATCTTGGCTCGAACAACTTCATGCGTAGCTTGAACCTCTTCCACCATCTTATTTGCTTACACATTATCCGTACCCGGTAAATCAACCAAATTCACCACTTGCCTTGGTGAAGTCTTGTAAACAATTTCAAATGGTGAAAACCTCGTTGAACTATGACCCGCACCTATTGTAAGTGAATTCGGCTTGAGCCAATGACACATCCCAAAGCTTAGGCTTTTCTCTACGAAAGCAACGTATCATATACCCCAATGTGCGATTAACCACTTCGATTTGACCATCCGTTTGAGGTTGAGCAGTACTACTAAAATTCAAAGATATACCTAAACGCCTCCAAAGTGTCAACCAAAAGTGAGCAAGAAACTTACTATCGTGACCCAAAGTAATCAAATTTGGAACTCCATGCAAACGAACCACCTCTTGAAAGAATAACCTTGCAATATGCGTCGCATCCGAAGTTTTCTTACAAGGAATGAAATGTGCCATCTTGGAGAATCTGTCAACTAAAACAAACACTAAATTGACTCCCCGTTGAGTACAAGGAATCCCAAGCACAAAATCTATAGATATATCAACCCAAGGATTCTCAGGTACGTGTAATGGCATGTAAAGACCCGTATTTTGTGCTTTACCCTTTCCTTCTTGACACACGACACACTTTCTTACAAAAGTCCCAACATCCCTCTTCAATTGAGGCCAATATAATCGGCTCTCCAAGGAAGCAATAGTCTTATCACACCCCAAATGAGCACTCAATCCTCCTGCATGTACATATTTGATCAATTGCCTCCTAAGAGAAGTCTTAGGAATACACAAACGATTTCCTTTAAATAAATAACCTTTAAACAAAATAAACTCGTCTCAATGTTGTTTTCAATTTCCTCCCAAGTATCATGAAAGTCCCCATCACTCACGTACAACCCTTTAATCGACTCAAATCCAAGGTGTTACGCCCTGTGCCCGATTTGACTGAAATTTAAAACTTTTTACGCGAAAAAGACTTAACAATAAAAGTCCCTCTATAACACTTGTACAAAACGACATGTTTCTATAATATATAACTCTTAAAATACATTGCAAGTACGTATGCTTGAAAACCTCTTAAAACAATTTACACAAGACTAACAAACAAACATAACCTTAAAACTGTTACAGCAATACGCCGTATTGCCCGAAGGGAATACTCCGCATTGTCCTCTGAGACCAATACACAGTATTCCCAATAAGAAATACGTCGTATTGCTCTTGAGTTTCAATACACCGTATCCATTACAGGAGATACACCGTTTACCCATCAAGTTCAATACGCCGTATCCAATAATCTGGATATGCCGTATTGGACTAATAGACTCAGAACCTGCAGATTTAACTGCAAAAATTAACACTTAACATCATAACCATTCTGAAACCATTTCGGCACTGTAACTTTTACAACATTATCCGTTTACCATGAACTATAAACAACCTGTTCTATAACGCTATATACGCCACTTGACCCGTTATAACCGAAAATGGGTATAAATAAACATTAATCCAAACACCCTTTATCCATATATAAACACCTTAACCATTTCAATAACAGAACTTATANGGGGGGGTGTTCAACTTTGGCTTGAGCTCGGTATCAAATCCTAGCCACATAACGTGATCCAACATCCTTCTAGATCCAAGCCTTTCCATCTTCCCGCGAGCACCTACAAACATTGTCATCTATAATGGTAAGCGTTACGCCTAGTAAGTAGCTAGGTTAGTACATGATTAATACTTAATTCACATATATGCAATATGAAACATTATACACTATAGTAACACATAGGCTATCAAGTCTTGCATCCAGCACTATAACTATTAATAAGCTCTATAAACACATATCTATAACACACAAATGACAAATAAGTATCATGACACATACCTTGGCCCTTATATAATCATGGTTACTATTAAATCCATCCACTAATTATGTCTCTTAGCTCCAACTCATTTCTAAGCAACTATAACCAATCCTAGCACTTTGTCCATAATCACATGATATGCAAATTTACATATTAAGCACATAATAACTGTAGGTACTTACCTTAGCTCTAAGCTAAGCTTATCAAACACCAACATCCTCAATATCATCATTCTCTTCATAAGCATCCTATTTCATGATAATCATGAAAACATCATATAATTAAACCACTATAACAATGGTTTATGTAACCATTAGCTTAATTCTAACATCTCAATTCGTCATATAATCATAGGTTCATCATATGACAATCACCCACGAGGTTACTAACTTTAAAACCTTTTAAAACTTATCCTATAATCACTATAACACTTTTATTAGCTTAAAACCCTCTTTACCATATTATCCCAATTAGGGGTTCATAAACCCTAACTCTTAAATTATACAATCACACTAAATAAGCCTTATACCTTATGTGGGAAATCAAGCTAGAACCTCTCTTGAATCATAATACTTAAGCCATCACCACCCCGTAATCATAAGCTCCATTTCTCTTCTTTCTTTTCTTCCTGATTTCTCACCTCCAGACACACACACTCTCTGATCTTTCTGGAAATATACAGAGTTATAACATATATTTAAAAGGTGATGACTCAACTTAAAGGGTAGTTTAGTCATTTCTCCTTGGGCCGACTTAGTTAATACGCTATATTCATCATAATGAATACGTCGTACTCATATAAAGTCACCAATACTCCGTATTTACCATCCTAGATACGCCGTATCCAGGCTATAACAAGCATTCTTTAACTACGACTGATACGCCATATCTATCCCTATGGATACACCGTGTCACACCCCAAAATAGGTCGCAGCGGAATGGTAACCGGGGCGTGACGTTCATGGAAACAAAGTCAAGAATACAAAGAATGACCTCTATATGAGTCATTCAGAAAATATTTTGTTTGATTCAATTACATAAGACAGAGTTTACAAAAGATAGGTTACCAAAATCAAAGATAATAAGTTTTAATACAATCAAACGAATAAGTAAATGCATGAAATATCCTTGAGACGCAATAGCAACTGCGACTCTAAAATGCGACTCAATGAATGCTATGTCTAGCATACCTTAAACACCTGAGAAAATACATGCTAAAAGGTCAATATAATGTTGGTGAGTTTATAGGTTTAAGTAAATAATAAGTCATGTGCGGACCACAAGATTTTCAGTAGGTATAACAATTATAACAAATACAATGTCATATAAAAGGTATTACTATGCCCTAAGTTCATGACCCTGAAGCTCAACGTAATAGTATGCAATCAAGCATAAGTAACAACAATGCCCCATGTAAGTGTTCGCCAGACACTCAGAAATAATCCAAATGATATGCGTCCATTTGACTAGTTGGAGCGACCAACCCCGACGGGGATGTTAACCCAATAGATCTATTCACAACATCCGCGCTTACAAGTAATTAACGGTTCATGATAAGTAGGGGGCTTAAATAATACATATATACACATACAATTTTACGTGATAAACGCATATATAAGCTAAGGCTTGAACTCGATAACTAAATGAGCCCAAATAAGACTTGAGCTCGGGCTCAATCTCGGTTTAAGCTTGGACCCTATCAAGCTTTTACAAGCTTAGATTGTTACGAGCCAAACTAGATGTATAAGACTCGAAACGAGCTCGAGGTCGAGACTTTTGTACATAAACAAACCGAGCTTGAGCTTGAAAATTGGCAGCCTTAGCCTTGGCCTCGACTTAGCTATAATATGAGTATTGTATATTGAAGATAATTAAATTTTTAATTGGCTTTAATTTTAAGTAGGTGTAATATAGTAGAAATTACATTTATTCTCAATTCTCAAGTTTTTAAGTAAAGAAAAGTATAGAAATAGGAAGTCAACGATTTTAGCTTAATTTAGGAGGAAATATTTTACTTCAAAATCAACGAAATCAACTTTCTTTTTTAGTAATTTTTTTTCTTTTCCTCGTTAAATGATACTCGAGTACACAACTGTTTTTGTTTTCTTCAATTTTTTTTCATATTTGAGAACACTGTGAACAACTTCAAAGTTACATACAACTAAGGTGTTCAGCATTTGGTTGGATAGCGAACAACCCGAAAAGTAAACCAGACCGAAACCTGATAAAACCGAAAAACAAATTTTAATTGGTCTATGGTTTGGTTTGAAATCAAACCGAAGTATTTAATTGGTGTTTGGTTTGACAAAATTATAATCAATCTGAACCCAAAAAACCAAATATCTCTATCTACAAAAGAAAAAAGAAAAAGAAAGTTAATTATAGTTTCTAACTTATCATCCTAACTAACAATCCTGAAATTCAACTGGGTTTAGATGCTTTAAGATGAAATATTCAAGCTAATAAGACTCATGAAGACTTTCAAAGAAAATTTTATATTGTTTCGTGGTGTGATCGCAGACAACCAAATATATATATTCCGAGGATAGCACCGGTAAATATGTATCCCCGGGTCGTTTCTCCCAACGAAGGCTAAGACTTGGTTCGTTGGTTCGTGTTCGTGATTCAAGAAATGAATCGTGTCGTGCAGGCTAAGGGAACCCTAAATTTCTACAAATAAGCACGAAAAAACAAATAAACACGGAAAAGCACAAAAAAGCACGTAAAACACGAAAATTAAAACCTAAACGCGAAACGGGATAGAATCCTAAATTCCCGAGCTATTCTCGGGAAAAACTAAGTTAACTAGGGAAACTTACTTCTTAAAAGTAAAATTCTAAAATACCTAGGGGAAAAATGTAAATTAAAAACTTACTTTTCTATTTAAAATCCTTTACTTTTAATTTTTATTAATTTATTTTACGTAAAAATTACTTTTAATAAAACGTAAACTAAATTCAAAAGTTAACTAGGAAAAATAGAAAACTAAATTTGAAGGTTTAAAAATATCCTAAAAGTAAATTAAAATTTAGAAAATAATTTTTTGGTTTTTTATATATTTATTTTAAACTAAAAACTAATTATTAAATATTAACTAATTATTAAAAATACTAAAAATAGAAAAATAAGGTGAAAATTAAAATTTATTTTTCTAAAATTATAAAATAACTAAAAAGTAATTTTAAAACTGAAAAACTATTTTTTTGGATTTTTATTTAATTTTTATTAATTAAAAACTATTAAAAAGTGATTAAAACTAAAATTAATTTAAAATAAATAGCAAATGAACTTAGAAAATTCTAAATTTTTTATGGAAAATCTAAAATAAGATTAGGAACCTAAGAAAATTAAGCTGCACAGGTTTTGACTTCTAAATAAGCACTTGGACACAATAAGCAGTTAGGAAATAAGCACTTAATAAGCAAAACTTAAGCAATTTGAACCAAACTTTTACAGAACCTAGATACTACCTATTTAAGCACTAATAAGCAATAATATCACAGAAAAGCACAAACAATAAGCAATTAGGCACTTAACTAGTTTTCACAGAAATCTAACTAAACACCCTACTTGATGGCTAATTATTAAGCACTAAATAAGCTGGAATTCTAAAACTAATGAAAAACAGATAAACTAGACCTAGGATATTACCCTAAAACCACAAAAGCCCTAATTTTTAAAGCCTAATTGAACTTTAATTTTCCTTAGGAAAAGTTGGATAAAAACTGTGTTGCTGAACTTTTCAGAATGGGACAACTTTTAAGACCTAATCCACCCTACTTAATGTGTTTGAAAATTACTAATTATGGTTAAAACCTAATGTATGCTAGGTTGACTAATCCCAAATTCAATTTTACAGCCTAATTTCACCTCTATCTATCCTAATCTAAACCCTACATGTGCCTGCTCACCACTGTTCTGCACCCAGGATTCCACTTCTTTGACTTTTTAAATTTTAACTATGGTTTGACTAAAGTGAATTTCTACAGTCTAATTCTACTCTAATATGGTATGTGATTATGTTAAAGCTTAAATATACTAATCCTAATCACTATTGTTAATGATTGAGCCTACAAATTCTAACTGTTAAACACTTAAGTAACTGATTTTTTTTGATTCAATGGAATTTTGACTTTTTAGTCTAAGAGATGCAATATTATGACAGAAATGAGCCTCTAATGATCTAAGTGAACTAGATATGCAGATATTAAAGCCTAAAGAACACTAGACTACCTCAAACCAGCCTAACCCAAACACCCTTACAATTGGCAGTTTCACTAAGAAATTGAGCTAGGGACTTATTAACTTAAAACAGCTAATCCTAGAGTGATCTTAAGCTTAAAGTAAACCTAAGGTTGCACTAATATGCAAGTTATTACTACTGGACCTCAGAATTTGACCAACTATTGAACCTAGGCAGTGTTAATTATTACTACAAGCTAGAATGCAACCTAAGGAGTTATAACTACAAGCTAACTTTTAATAAGCAAAATAACACCAGTTAAACTAGAAGCAACTGAAATTAAGCTAAAACTACTACTAATGAGCTAATGCAGATAAAGAGAAAACTTACTTGTAGTTGGCAGAGTGCAAGTTAAGCTAGAGTGCTAAAAGATAATGCTCACAGAAGCTATAGGAAAGCTTTGTGATGCTTATCCAGAGGTAAGTAGTGCTTATCACAAGCTTTTCACCTCTACTGTTATGCTACTTTTTTTTTTTTTTTTTTTTTATTTATTTATTTATATATATATATATAAATGTGAAAAGCAGTAAAGAACTTGTAATTAATCTAAGCTAAGGTTTATTAAAAGCTAGTAAAGAAATAGTTAAGAAATAAGCAGTAGTAAATAAGCAGCTATGAAATAAGCAGTAAAGTAAAGAAAGCTTTTTTTTTAAGGAAAACTTAATTTTATTAAAATACTAAAGATACTGAGTACAAAAGAGCTTGATTACAACGATTAAGAGCTTAACTATTCTATTGCTTCAAATCTACTTGAATACAACCATTGCTAAGGTCCTCTATTTATAGCTGCCAGAAGAAATCTCTAGATGAAGAAGCTCCCAGAATCATCTCCTTATCCCCAAGATCAAATCCCACCGACTTTAATGCTTCTAGACCTTCGAATATGTTCCAGGCTCTTCAATGAGATAGCTTCAATTGTCCACGTGTGTTTCCTGATGCTTCCTGACATTCTTCTGATACTTCTAGAAGGCTAGTGATTGAGTAATGATAGTTTAATTGGGGTAATTTTGGCTGGGTGAAATTAGGGTTTATAGGTGAACAGTAAAAACTTGGGAAGCAGGTTTGGGGGGCGGGTAAATGGGGTGATTTTTATATATTTATTTGGTTTGGGGTGTGGGTGGGTTATTGGGTAGTGGTGGGCTGGTGTTAATTTTGGGCCAGGGGTTTTGGGTTTTTAGATAAAGGGTTATATTGGGTTTAGTTTTTTTTGGGTTTAAGGATTAGTTTTAGTAATAGTTTTAAGTTTTAAGTGTAAGGTTTAGGGAATTTTAGGGGTGTTAAATGTAAAATCTGTTTTTTTTAGGGGACTAGTCCTGCCATCTTTAATATAATATTCCAAGGGCCTTTTGTAATATTCTTGAATTTATGGAGGACCTGAGTTGTCAATTCTTCCAATTTATTCTTCAGGGACCAGTTTTGACAACTTTGGAAATATGAGGGACCATTTTTGTAAATT
>LBNU01023353.1:97512-114090 GCA_014162995.1 Artemisia annua
GCATTAGGATCACCAGGGACAAGGTTAGTCGGTGTTACAAATGGACCTTCATTGATAACTTGTCTCATGTATTTGCCATGTGGTTTCTTGAGTTCAAGAAATCTTAGGAATCGACTTGACCACTGAACATAATTACCGGGTGTGAGCATAGGTGGTGTGTCAAGTGAACCTGCTTCATGTCTTGATTGTTGAGTAGTGATGACTTCACACATTTGGTCAAACCAATGAGTTTGTTTCGACGGTTGAGTGATTTGTTGCATTGGAAATGGTGGAGGTTGAAGCAATTGTTGATGTTGATGCATCATGACATGTTGTTGAGAGACCATTTGATTATATGGATATGATTGTTGAGGTTGTTGTTGTTGGTATTGTTGTTGTTGTTGACGAAACAATTGTGTTTGATGATAGTGTTGCTGATGATGAAAGTTGTAGTTCGGTGATTGAGACATGATGAAAGACTTGTGTTGGGAATTATACTTTGAGTTGATATTGACAAAATATGAAAGATGAAGGACCTATGGAGACAAAGGATGAAACTTGCAAAGAAAGAAAAAGATTACAGCAAATCTTTTATTTATTTAGTATATATCCTTTGTAACCCTAGTATCTCTATTATATAAAGAGATATAGGGAATTAGTGTTAATGTGTGTCAAGATGTAAACATCCAGTAAATGTGTGTGTGTAGAGGCGTTTTATGGGAAAACGTCTAGGGTTAGTTTTAGCCTCAAGGATCTTATGATTCCTGTTATTGTTGAGTAACCGTGCTACACTTGATCACGTAGCATTGGGGCTTATGGTGTATTGTTAGAGTAGAGATGATGACGAAGAAACCTTGTAGCAATAATAATGATGTTTTGTTTATTCCGCTGCGTATCGTGTTCATTATCATTATTATTGTTTAATCCCTAGATGAGGTCTAAACAACCTCGAGCTAAACGATCTTAACAACTTGTGTGCAAATGGATCTTGTAGAAGGTATAAGTGTTATGCCAAGCCTTGAAAACTATCCCAAGTGTGTTCTCGAAACTTAGTTGAAGAATATCTCGAAAAGCAGTCAATGTCCAAAGATCTCGAAAGTTGACAAAAGATCTCGAAAGTTGACCAAAGTTCTCGAAAATGTAAGTTATCGAGAAATTTTGGGGAAAATTTTTGAGAATTTTTGTTCTATGGAAATTAGCAAAGTTCTCGAAAGATTATGAAAAGATTTCGAAAATTTTCCAAAGATCTCGAAAACTGAAAGATTTTGAAAAGTTTGAAAAGATCTCGAAAGTTTCACAGTTTCGAGAAAAATTTCCACAAATTATCGAGATTCTACAATCGCGATAATATCCAACAAGTCGAAGTGTTTTCTTTCTTATACAAGAGAAAAAGCACTGAGTAACCAACGAAAACACCTTAGGAGCAATAACCAAAGATCTCGAAACTTTAGGGTCTAAAGTTCTCGATAACTAGTACAATTTGGGCAAATTTTGTGTTTTGTAAAAAGCAAGCCAAAAATGCGTTTTTAATCCAAGATTCTTTTACAACTAGCCTTAAAATGATGAAATCTTAAAGAAAGTTGCAAACTTGAACCACTTTTCGAAAATTTGAATTTTCTCGAAAAATAGTACAAATGACGAATCTTAAAAAATTTTTGAGAAAGTTTGAGACTTTGTTGTTTGTTTGAGTTTGTAACACAAGTTTGAAGACAAAGATGTGATAGAAACACGAAACAAACAAGAAAGTAGCAAAAGTTATCAAAAATAACGAGTTAAAAACACAACTTTTGGTTCGTTAGAGACAAAAACAAAAGTTACACCTTCTTCTAGCGATTGATACCACTTGTTAGGTCACCATATTGTAAACACAAGTATTGAAATGATAGAAATAAGATGAGAAATAGAGTTTGGTTGATTAGATCAAATATGAAGAATAAAAGTGCAAGAGTTTCCTTATGATATTGAAATAACCAACAAGTGTAAGGATTACATGGAGGTCCTATTTATAGGAGAGGAGCTAGGGCAACACTCCCTTTCTCCTTCCTTTTTCTAAACGTTGGGCTTGTGGCCCATTGGACACTTAATTGACTTACACTTAAACATAAATAACATAAATAGCTTAGCAACCTATTACAATGACTGAAATAACAGAGACTTGACTAAACGTTGATAAACTTAGGTTCTAACAACAATGCAAAATACCGTTTGAATGAAGTAAAAATCAGTAAATGTGGTTACCTGGTACGTGTGTTTTTTGAAGAATCACTACTGCTAAGCACCGACTGTATTGTTTGAGATATTAGGTTGAAAGAAGATAGAGAGTTTATGTGAGTGTGATTATGTTGTGTTAAACACGACTTAGTTTTGTTATTTGCAAAAAATATCCTCGTCGCTTTTCGTGAAAGGGAGGTAGCTGAAGTGTGTTAATGTGTTATAGCGGGAACAGTGAAGTGACGAAAATACCCTGACGTGCAAAGCACGTGAGGGCACTAACGAGCTAGCAGCATTAAGTTCTGCCTAGCAGCATTAAGTTCTGCCTTAGCAGCATTAACTTCGGAGTTACTAGCATTCACCCATATTCCAATCCAAACAGCTCTTTGTTCTTTCTTTTTCCTAGAAAACTGTTAGTCTAGAAAACAAAGACAATCACAGCCGAGTAACATGATGCACAATATCGCCAACATCTAAATATACGTAAAGTTTAGGGTTTAGTAACTAGGAGATTGGTAATGGGGCAGAATGAAGAGTCATGACTAATAGGGTCTGAACTTGTTATTCATGCAGGTGAATATCAAATTAGACTCACACTAGGTAGATTAGAGTACGGGTAGGTAGACATAGGAGTTTATCAGAAATGTTGTGACGCATATGTTAATTTCCGAATGTCGAATCATTTAAATAATGTGTGACCAAGATATATGACACTATGTCTTAGCCACCTAATAAATACCGTTATGTGTCACCATATATAGTAGCAGTCTTAATTTAGTCCACACAAAAACCATGGTGACTAATATCAAGTTAATGATAAGCTGACTCCATTTTCGCTATTAATAATAGTCACATGAATATTTTCACATGTGACTATTTGAATGTATTGGTGATATTAATACCCGGGATTAGGATTGCAAGCACAAACAACATCACTAGACCTCCCCGGCAACTTATATAACTTGATGGCGTGACCACTATGTATCGGAATTTTCGTTACACTCTAATCACGTTTCTATGGGTTTAAAAACGCGCGCGCGGTACCCCCCTCTGTGCGTCGGGTGTCCCCCCGGTACGCGACGGCGATGCGCCTTCGAGCCGATCGCGGGGAAGGTGGCGACGATGGGTGACCATATATGCGACATCTATTTCACAGCCCCACCGGGGCTGGTCCACTCGTCCACTGTTGATCATATTATTTTGTCACTCATTAAATGCATTATCTGGTGACTAACGCTTCAAACTGTACCGTTTTCCGTTGTCTAACATCATTTCAGACTTTATATGGTAAATATTCAGCAAAGAATAGCAGTCATAGTAGTAGAATTATGTGTGACAACTTGACTATATAAATTAGCCACATACACAATTTACCTTCATGTGACATATATATTCTATTGTTGGTCACACTTTTAAATGTGTGACACTTATTTGTTCATCATAGGTGGGTGAGGTCTAATCTATAGTGTGATGTGCGAGTCTTGTATTCTGTCCACCGTTCGATAATTTTAAAGTGAGCAAATAATCAAATAAAATTTTCCGAGTTATTCTAGCAATTAAATATTCAAATGTGTGACAATAGAATTCGAAAGTATGTCAACAAGTCAGATCAACGTGGCGGTGTCCTGTGTTGATTGGGTTAAGTCACGCTCCTTATAATATCTTACAGTGTGACATTTGCATCAAAAACTCGACCATGCGTGACCAATAGAACTTTTTGTACTAGTGACTATTATTTAAAACAATAGTACAATTACTATGATTAGTGTAATCTATATGAGTAAGAATTTCCATTCTCCCCATTTAAGTCTTTTTTATACATGATTAAGAATCCAACCACTCACTAGGAAAAATGTGTCCCTATCCGCTTGACCGCATTTTATGTACGCTACGCGATAGCAAGTATGGAGCGCTGCCAATTAGCGAATTTCTGTAAATAAGAGTCCCTCAGCAGCGAGTGAATTTTTGTTATGTTGGGGAGACCCCTCGTTTTTCGACTAGGTCATAACAAAGGGGATAATGCAGTTAATTTCCCAAACTATATTTTCGGTAGTGTACAAATTTTTAAGCGGGGTTTTTCCTCTTTTATCACTTTCCACTCATTTGAAACCACTGTTGATTATTCTTCTTCTCTGCTTACAGACTGAGCAGATGAGTGGTATGAAGGCGACCCATATCAAAGTCACAAGCCAACCAAATTCAAACCTTATCATCATCAATCAAAACCTTGAGGTGCATCATCAACCCTTTCAATCCGCACAATAGTGCTCAGCTCTCTGGGAGCTCCACAAAAACCGAACGTAACCGCGGCCCGGAACCACGCGCCCCTTCCTGAAAAACAGCGGGTGGTTGCACATCCGAACCCAGAAGATGTGATTAGGATGTATTTGCAGGATGGAGCCTCCAGCTAGATAGGCCAGAAGGTATGACTTTTGCAAGCTTGTTCTTGCTTGTGTTGATATTCTCAAGTTTTGTTACCGATGATTCGTTATGTCGTATTGCTGTTAATTGTCTTAGGTGTCTTGTCTGAGGTTGACAAAAGTCCAAGCCTGTTCGATTCTTGCCCCTATGCCCTGCGCTACTAAGTTTATCCTCGCTTTCGGGTTTTTTGGTTTTGTGTTATTAATATGTTTTAATTGATGTTTTTGTATTGTATATTAGAAAGTGTTTGAGCTGTGCACTATAAGTTTTTATTCACGTGTTTTATAAGGAAATAAGAACTTTAGGATCAGCACATTAAGAAGCGTAAGTTAATTCCAACAAATACGTTAACAAGCGTAAGTTATAGTATGTCCATAAGCTGTAAAATATGGGATTATGAAATATAAGGTGAAACATTGTAACCTCATCAGCTTGTGTATAAGCTGAGAAAATCTTTCCGCCTCTGATAATCATTTTATTCGTTTTCGGTTCAATATTAGGTAGTTGCTGCCTACTTGATGATACATGAAATCTTTAATGAATGCATTAATCTAGGATTTTTCAATGCAACCACCTGCACAAGAACTTGTGGCACGAGATTTACATGATTATCAATGGACATTTCGCCATATCTTTCGTGGTATGCTGGTCTTACTTTTCCTGAGCCAATCGTTCAATCACAGACCTTTTAAAATTCAACATGTTTAAATATTCAGGGCAGCCAAAGTGACACTTGCTCACAACTGGTTGGAGCCTATTTGTTGGTGGAAAGAGGCTTGCTGCTGGAGATTCGGTCTTGTTTATTAGGTAATCCTTACCTATCATATCAACGCTAGTGTGTTAATATAAGTTCTCTTTTCGGTTCATCTCTTTACATGTTCATTTTACGGGTCCCATATGCGTGACATTTTAAGTTACTTATAATTGCTATCCGCAATTATAAGTAACATGTAGTTACGATAAGCCAAGGAAAGATTACTAATAGTACTTCAACTTCCCTACTTTTAGTTTTCTGGTTCTGTAGATATTATAATAAATTAAAGGGTTTTACCTGATTAAATACGATTATAATAATTTGTTGAATCAGGATCAAATGTTTAGTTGATTAATACTAAGGAAAGTTTTTGTATGCTTGTATTTTTTTCTGCTTAAGTTCTGTTTCTGTGTAAAAGAACGATTGGTGGTGGCTTTAATGACTTCGTGTTAGGATTTAGGACCAGTGATATGCCGAAAAATCTACCTTGAAGACGCAACAAATTACTTTAATGTGTAGTTTGGTGATTTGTTTTTTAATTGGCAATGGAGGGACACATATCTTTCACATCGCCCTCAAATTACTGTCTTAATAGCATTTTTTTCTATTATATTTTAATGGTGTTAAAGAGACATCTGCTTAAAATTAATCCGTGCATATCTTGATACATTACAAGTGCAACTTGCTGGGATTGACCTTTTTTTATTTACTTGAAAATTACATTGGCAGATCAAGAGCGTTATATACTTATATATATCTCTGGTGTGATATCAGCCTTTGCCATTCCTACAACTTATCAGATCTAATGGGTTGCATTTGTTCCACTTCCACTGGCGTTAAGCATACCCCTGGGTATGAGGATCCCGCTCTTCTGGCAAAGGAGACCCCATGTGAGTTTAAAATCCACTTTTTTCATCTATTTAGATTTAACAGATTAACAGAACGAATTGTGCTTCTATTTTAGATTAACAGATTGTGCTTAGAGATATCTTCGTATTACTTACATATCTAGTGACCTTGAATTTTGCAGTCACCGTGAGTGAAGTTGAGGCTTTGTATGAGCTATTTAAGAAGTTGAGCAGTTCCATTATAGACGATGGCCTCATTCACAAGGTAATATCAAAATGATATTTGATCTTAGGGGTGTTTGATTTCGTTTTGGACCTGATTATCTGATTGTTATGACTTGAAGTCACCAAAAAAAGATTATGGCTCTGATTATCTGAATAACCAGTTCATACCAGCTGCAAAATAGAATTGCATGTTAACCACTTCACCAATATGAGAAACTTTTACTCCCATTTCACAAGACGTAAAACATTTTTGCACAAAAACGTCTTTTCTGGCTATGCTGTAGTTTTAAATAATGCGTTTTTTTTTTGTTTTTTTTCCGTCTTCTTTATTCAAAAAGTTAAGCTAGTGATTATTGTAATTTCTAACGGCTGAAGCACATCCAAACAATATATTCTATAACTTTTTTAATTACCTTATTCTAATTATCTAATATCTCATAATCATATTCAGGAAGAGTTCCAGCTTGCACTTTTCAGAAACAGAAACAGGCGAAATCTATTCGCAGACAGGGTATGTTAATGTCATGAAAGAACTATGTAACATACTAACATGTAAAACAGAACTTTTGTGGTTCATGCTTAAACTAGATCCACAATTGAGCATCATCATTCGTGAGCATTAAGTTTTGTGATGACTATCACAAGTATGGAATTGTGATTTGTACCGAGTTGAGTGATGTGATTTTATCCATGTGATTTCTCTTTGTTCATTTACCTGTTGATGCCAGACCCACATAAGAAGCATCATAGGACTTTACCAACATAACCATCTTTTCTATCATCTTCTACTTTGAGTATCTATGGAAGGATTGAATCACAAGTATTAAGAATTACATAAACCTAGTCGGTCTCTACTAAACAGAAGTTTCCTTTAAAGTGGAAATTACATTCATGCTTGTGTATTTATTTCATGTTAAGATTAGGTTCATCTTCATAAAACTGTCAGTGGTCTACTCGCTTAGATATCAACTTCTGTTTTTCGTCATATGGCATGGCTTTGGGTACCATATAAACTACCCCGGGTATGCTGGCTGTGGCCATTGGATATACATCAGTCCAAATAAGAGGTATAACATAAATAGAAATTCAAAACTTAGAGTGGCCTTTTAAGTCTTGTCTTGCTTTTATTGGCCCGGTCTCCCTGCCCTCAGTTTTCTTTCTTTCTTACATTGATGCGTTAACTTGGTTTTTAACGGAACTCATTTCTATCACACAAAGTCGTGGAACTAATTTCACTAATTACATATTGAATCATATGTTTTCTGTTTACACAACAGCTATTGCAAATTTTGTGCGTGTAGTTGAAAATGTTGTAGCTTAATATGATATTTACAATATAGCCTTATATTCTTGAGTCTGATTATAATATTGCGTTCAATTGTTACTCATAACCATTTGAACAGCATCTTTATTTGCTAACATTTGGATACATATCCTTTATCACATTAGATTATTACGTTTAGTGATTCGTTTTGTGTTTGTAACTGAAAGAGTATTGGTTAACACTAATTTATATGTACCTGGCCTAACTCATAGAAGTCTTTACCACAGTACTAAGTAAGGCGTGCAGTTTTAAACTTGAATTTTTGAGTAAAACATCTGTGTATTCTCATTAGACTTAGTAAGGGGTTCGTTTGAAAAACTAGTAGAGACTGATGATCAGTGTGGAATCTCTTTTATGTCAGTTCCTAAACTTATGTTTAATTGTTTTGAGGAAGAGATTGCTTTTCAATACAATTTCTGCACAATAAGTGTGAGCTTGACCTGAATATTTCAAAAATACTAATCTGTCGGAAAAATGTTTTTGTCTGTTTATGCATTTTGTATCACCTAATTGGTTTCTCCCTTGTGACAGTCTCAAGAAGGTGCTGATATTTCGGGAGTATTAACAGTTATGAAGCTGGGAATGTAAGTTTAATTGCTTCAACAGTCTGTCCTATGCTGAAACTATACTAATCTAGATACAAAAATATTTGAACAGGTTCTATGCTGCTGTTGCTAGAAGTGCTTTCAAGGGTGAAGGACAGCAGAGCTTGCATCATTTCTGATATTTCTTTTTTACATTTTTGTCTTGTTGTAATATGTAAGAATGAACTAGAAAGGACAATAGGGTATAAAATTTTCGTTAATTTTCCAGTTCACTGAAAGCAAGGATAATTGATGACGTGCATCAAGTTCTTAATACATTTTTGAGGTTAAAATAGTTGCAGTAGGTTAAAATAGTTGATTTAAGTTTGAAAGTATCACTTGCGGAAATTAATTTGTGTATGATAAAGCTGTGACGTGTCTGTGTGTCACTTCTAGATTTTAAAATAGTTCATTATCTACATTTATGGTAGATGTAATCTGAGATTGAAAAAACTGATTTTTAGTGGCTTTTAGATTTGAATAGCCTTTTTTTGTGTGGATATGTTAATATTGCTTATTCGTTTTCCATTTATGTTGGGTTGTTATACGATTTTATATCTTGTTTTTTATTATAACCGTGGCAACTTGCAGGGTTTATGATGAAAAAGTTACTTCTGAGGAGCTTGATTCTGCAACCGCTTCAACAACTGGGGTCCACCTTGAGAAAACACCTATGGGCCCAACACCGAGTTCGAGTCCTGTAGGAAGCTCCATGGTAATCACACTTGAAAACAAGGCAAGTGATCAACTCACTGTCTCTTCCTCCATATTGAGCTCCGTTTCAAATTTGGATATGAGTCTTGTTGGCGACGATCAGAACATGTATAACTATGGGGATTTATCGCCTGTGGAGGAGTGGAGAACTCAAGAAAATAGCAGAAGATCTCGATGACTTTTTGCGCAAGGCAAGATTACTAATAGTACTTCATTTTTAGGTAGAAATCGTGCATCTGTAGTAACTTTAACTAATTATCCGTATACATTTTGACGTGAATTGTTATGTAATGAATTGGTAATGCAGAATTGTTATGTAATGAATTGGTAACGCATGGTTTTGATATATATGAAATGCGTTAATTTTGTACAATTATCAGGTTATTGTCAGTAATTATGTATATTATAATCAGGTTTTAAAAAACAGAAAAAATTAAAAAAAAAATGATTTTAAGGTAATGACTCGCAAAAACATATGTCAGAAAAGTGTGCCATAAAAGTTAGTCAAAATGGTTTTAAGGGTAATGACACGCAAAAATGGTCATAAGTGCGAGTCATAGAAGGATGACGCACAAATGCGTGTCATCTCAGCTTTATGACGGGTCCTTCCTTGACTCGCATTTGCGCGTCATAATGACTCTTCTTGACTCGCATTGCGAGTCAAGGATAGACCTTTTTCTAGTAGTGCAAGTAATACTTGTAAGCTTGAATGAAATAAGAAAAGAAAACAGATTCAATTTCACATCCCACATTGGATGAGTAAGACAAAAGGAATGCAATATGGGGTCTATAAAAATAAAAGCCCAAGCTTATTATTTTATATTTATATTTTATATTTATATTTTATATATAAACTAAAGTGTAGATCTTTGATGTGATTGAAGGTTAACATATTATTTGTTTTGGTTTTAAGTTCTAACCTATAATATTAATAGTAATTAAAAATTTATAATTAAAATATTTTGAAACTACATATTTAGCTCGATTAGCTCATTCGGATCGTTTAACTCGAGTAGCTCGTTTGGCTCGTTCGGCTCGAATAACTAAACGAGCTTTTGAACGAGCCGAGCTAAATATAAGTTTTAAAAGCTCCGCTCGTGAAATTATTCGAGCTCTACATTTTGTTTGAGCTCGACTCGAGCTCTAAAATTATCAAGCTCGACTCGAGTTAAATGAGCTCGAGCTCGAGTAGCTCGTTAAAAGCTCGACTCGTTAACACCCATAGTCGACGCTAAAGGCGAGTTTCATTTTTTTTAATTAATCAATTTAATTTATAAATGATTATAAATGATTTAAACTAATTAAAAATAATTTAGATTATTTAAAGATGAGTTAAATTAAGTAAAAATTATTTAAATTACTTGTTGTACTAGACGATATGAATCGAGATTATACTAATATACAAGATATGTTACTGACTTTGAAAAGACTCGCCAAAGATGAAGGTCCAATTTTGACTTTTCATTTTCATTTGGCTCATAAATTTCCCGTCGAAACTTTCTCGCTAAACATTTAGCTCCAAACTTTCCCGCTAAACATGGAAAATCTTCATATGGAGGAGGAGTAGTAGTAGTTTTTGTTGTTGTTTAACATAACTTGTATATCGACAATACATAAATAACTACCTTTACAATTTAAACACACTTCAACTAGTTAATCTATATAATCTTATCAGAATAAGGATATAACGCATAAATGTAGTCTTAAGTCTTCGCTAATAATCATTTCTTATGGATTTATTCGCTTGATACGTTAACATTCATCTAGTTAACATTTGTACGTGCACTCTCGACACTATCAATGAAATGCATGTTATTCCTACGAGTAATATGATTTGATGGTGACGGAAGTTTGGTTCGAGCATGCACCTAGATCATGGGTCAGGGTTAGTTAATATAAATGTAGTACTGATCCTTCACTAATAGTCATTTTCTTATAGATGAAGGTCAAACTTTGACTTTTATTGAGTTTTCATTTTCATNATATTAACCATTATATGATCAATGAATATATATGAGTAATAATTTATTTATCACATTTAACTTATTCATACATATTAAGAATCCAAGTAATACTTGTAAGTTTGAATGAAAAAAGAAAAGAAAAAGGATTTCATTTCACATCCCACATTGGAAGAGTGAAACAAAAGGAAGGTAATGTGGGGTCTATAAAAATAAAAGCCCAAGCTTACTAGTTTGTATGTATATTTTACATATAAACTAAAGTGTAGATCTTTTATGTGATTGAAGATAAACAACTTGCTAGTTTTGGTTTTAAGTTTAACCTAATACTTATAGTAATTAAAATTTAAAATTAAAATATTTTGAAACTACATATTTAGCTCGATTAGCTCATTCGGCTCGTTTAGCTCGAGTAACTCGTTTGGCTCGTTCGGCTCGAATAACTAAACGAGCTTTCGAACGAGCTGAGCTAAATATAAGTTTTAAAAGCTCGGCTCGTGAAATTATTCGAGCTCTACATTTTGTTTGAGCTCGACTCGAGCTCTAAAATTATCAAGCTCGACTCGAGTTAAATGAGCTCGAGCTCGAGTAGCTCGTTAAAAGCTCAACTCGTTAACACCCCTAGTCGACGCTAAAGGTGAGTTTCATTTTTTTTAATTAATCAATTTAATTTATAAATGATTATAAATAATTTAAACTAAATAAAAATAATTTAGATTATTTAAAGATGAATTAAATTAAGTACAAATTATTTAAATTACTTGTTGTACTAGACGGATGAATCGATATTATACTAATATACAAGATATGTTACTGACTTTGAAAAGACTCGCCAAAGATGAAGGTCCAATTTTGAATTTTCATTTTCATTTGGCTCATAAATTTCCTGTCGAAACTTTCTCGCTAAACATTTAACTCCAAACTTTCCCGCTAAACATGGAAAATCTTCATATGGAGGAGGAGTAGTAGTAGTTTTTGTTGTTGTTTAACATAACTTGTATATCGACAATACATAATTAACTACCTTTACAATTTAAACACACTTCAACTAGTTAATCTATATAATCTTATCAGAATAAGGATATAACGCATAAATGTAGTCTTAAGTCTTCGCTAATAATCATTTCTTATGGATTTATTCGCTTGATACGTTAACATTCATCTAGTTAACATTTGTACGTGCACTCTCGACACTATCAATGAAATGCACGTTATTCCTACGAGTAATATGATTTGATGGTGACGGAAGTTTGGTTCGAGCATGCACCTAGATCATGGGTCAGGGTTAGTTAATATAAATGTAGTACTGATCCTTCACTAATAGTCATTTTCTTATAGATGAAGGTCAAACTTTGACTTTTATTGAGTTTTCATTTTCATTTGGCTCATATTTTCCCGCCGAAAATTTGGTTGTTATATACGCAAATATATAAATACTTTGGTTGTCAAGAATACGTTTCTTATGATTTCCTTACTATGTAACAGCCAAGAACAAGTTATTATGGATGTGGATATTATATATGGAATGATGTTTTTGATCGTCGGTTCGGTATAAGCTCATCTTCAACATCTCAAGGTTGACCAAGGTTGTTAAATACTAAAAAAAAATTATCTTTAACAACTAACCAAATTATATATATATTATACAAATAAAAACATATAATTGTTCACCTTTGATAAAGGACATGCATAGTATAGTTTATCACAAATGAGTTGAGATGCTATGGATATACATAAGATGTTAAACGTATGAGTCGAGATGATACGGTTATACATGAGATGTTAAACGAATGAGTCGAGACTCCTGTTCAAAATGTGGTCAACAACCTTTGCGCGAGGACATGTCATCGCCAAAGGCTTGGCAGGAAAAAAACGTGGGAGAAATTAGCCAACGAGGGTAAATGATAAAAACTGGTCAAACTTTTGGCCATGGCATGTCCTCACCAAAAGCTCCCATTTTCTACTATAAAAGCAACCTCACAATATCTTATCCTCATATAAACCTCACATCAACCTTACAACCTCTTATCCTTATAAAAACCTCACAAATTTAGATGGAGCGAAATGATCCTTTTAAGTGTCAATGTAGAAGAGGAAATATAATGCTAAGAAAATCACATCAGGGTCATAGCTACGGTAGACTTCACTATTCATGTCCTGATTCAAAAGGTGAACAATCATAAGTTTTTTATTTACGTAAATATATAAATAATTTGGTTGTTAGAAAGACATTTCTTATGATTTTCTTACTATGTAAAAGCCAAAAAAACAAGAATATAGATGTAGATTCTTTATGTGGAAGAATGATTTTGATTTCCAACTCCGTGTAAGTTCTTCACATGGACCTTCAACATAATATCAAAGTTATTTTGAACCCACAGAGTGCTCAAACTGAAAGGTTAAAGATCTTGAGATAAACATGTTGGAATCAAGAACTAACATTTTGGAGTCAAGAAATAACATGTTGGAGACAAGAATAAAGATGTTAGAGGAAAGACTGGAACTGGCAAGGCATCCCGAGGACAACGCATGTCAGTCGGGTGCAATACTTCATGAGCTTCTAAATGACATGGAAAATCTTCGTGTGAAGTAGTAATTTATTTTAATGTGTTATTTTAGTTTTCAATGTAATTCGTATGCTTTAGTTATATTAGTGGTTGTTTATTTGAATGTGTTACTTAATTAATGTTGAATAGCAGTTATTTAATATCATTAATCTGAGTGGTATATTTNATATATATATATATATATATATATATATATATATATATATATATATATATATATATATATATATATATATATATATTATATATATATTAATTTTATGAATATTCTAATTTATATATTTTTTAAAATTAATTTTAACAAGTATAAATAATTTTAAACAAACTTCAACTACAAAAATAATTTTAATACCTTAATAAAATATTGAATGTGTGAATAAACTAATTTATATATTTTTAAAATTAATTTTAACAATTATTAATCATTTTTAAATCATTTTAATTGAATTCCACTTAATACCTTAATAAAATATTAATTTTATGAATAAACTAATTTACGTATCATTTAAAATTTATTTTATCAATTGTAAATAATTTTAAAAACATTTTTAAATGGAAGTCCACTTTAAGCTACGACGCATGTCATAGCTAAAAGTGTGGCGGGAAATTTTTTGCAACCATCGCGGGTACTTTAATTCGGCTAAAATCATAAAATATACTACCTGTCGTCGCTAAAAGTGGAAGCCCCATAGTCAAACCATTGACAAAAAAACGTTGAAAATGGTGGGACCCATTGTACTTTTAGCCACGACATGTGTCGTAGCTAAAAATATCCCTCGCCAAAAGTCCTTTTTTTAATGTAGTGATATGAGAGAGATAAGATTAAAACGGTTACACCATTACCCGATAGGAAATTGTCTGCTTTTGGAAAGACACCCGACAATAATATGGATATACAAATATAAAAGCGTGTATAGACAAAAAAAAACGTGTCGGGCCAATATACGAGCATGTAAACATATAAAAGTTATCGTATGTGATATTCGGGCATAGAAACTATAAGTGTATAGCGCAAAAAGACATAGACGCATACTATCATGCAAATATAAGGCTAAAATCATAAAAGCGTACATGTATAGTCAATTGATTTATTGATTGTATACACATTGCAGTTGGACTAATATAAATCCACTAAACGTTTGTTGCAACTCCAATAAAACATTTACGCGTGTAAAGATCGGGTGAACATATGAGGTTTTCAGGTTCAGATGATCAGGGAATGTGGTTTTAACTCAAATTTCGACGGTCAAACCACAATACCCCATGATTGTATCTGATTTTTTTCAAGCCACCCTCAAAATATATGAATATTGGAGTTTAAATCGGAATCTCTTATTAGAATCTAACAATCATTTGAGGTAGTTTATATGCACCAAGATCCATTATCGATGTGTGTAAGTTGACGCATCAAATAAGTATTTAACTGTATGTTCATACAACCTCTCATTATTATCAGTTAGATGATGGATATTAGTTGCCTCAGGTTTAAGGTTTTTAGCTGATGCGTGGTTTTGCAACCTTACAACAGGTTTTACCTCTCGAGGGATCTCAAGAGGCTTACAACCCCACCAGGCAGTGTACCTGACCGATGTAGTATAGTGTAGTGGTAAGTACGGGAGATTGATCGTTCTCCACAGGGAATAGTGTTCGTTAGGTATGAAAAGCTACTCTAATTAGGTCTAAGGGTGAGGGAAGACTATTTTTGTATTTTTTATATTTTATGAAAGCAAGTAAAATCTCGGGTTTGAAGGAGTGGGCGGAATTAGTTGCTAGCCAACTAACCCAAAAACTACTATTGCAAATAAAATAAAATAACTAAAACTAAGTGGTTGTGAAACTTATATGGAGACAAGTGTGTTTGCTTAGATTTCTTTACTCCCTAACTATCTTTTACCGGTTGGTTAGTGTGTATTAATTGCATGGATGACGGGTGTATTCCTTAATACCATTCGTGGGGTGGCGTACGTACTTCCCCAACTCTATAAGCTCCTACTTCACTCCTATGTCGAGCCGGCTAAGAAGCTCCTAACATGGGATCATTAGAATTCGCTCATGCATTAAATACAACCATAATAACCTAGCACGCATTGGTTCATGTTTCTAAAGACGTTCAAGCAAGTTACCAATACAATTAATAACACACCAACAACCAATAATTAATAGTTAGGTTTCATTAGATCTAAGCAAACACAAGATAAATCTAGCCTAGCATGTTAATTGAAAGACAAGCATAAGATATAATTAACCAACACATAGACATATTGATTAATTTGAAGGGAGACTTATCTTTAATTGAACATGGAAGAATAAAGGGTGAAAAACCCTTGAGAAAGCTGATAAAATCGTCTAGGGTTTGTTCCCAAAAAGTTGCACCACTAATAAATGAAAAATAGAAAAGTATATATAGAAAATACATTCTGACGGCTTCAGGTTATAGGCTCTGACGCCGTCAACTCGCCGTCATTAGGGTTCTCGGATCACCTAGATCCATCTCTGACGCCGTCACGTACAAAACTGAGCTGGGTCGTCTCTCTTTAACTTAACACCTGACGGCCTAGGATCCATAACACCTGACGCCGTCAGGTGTTATTTTCACATTTTCCTCTTAGGGCGTCACGTATAATCAGAATCCACTCCTTTGTCTTGGTTGGCTGACTGCGTCACCTTGTGACTCTGACACCGTCAGGAAGGATTTCCAGCATTCTTTTGAGACTTTGTCGTTTTATTCACTTTATGCTCCAAAAACATCCAAAATGAGGTGTTTTCCAGAATTCTTTTCAAAACTACCTAAAATGACAAAAGGAACAATTTAGGGCAATATTTGATCATATTAACACGAATTAGGGCTTAAATGACCCCCTAAAATGGGTACACTTTTCACTTCAGCAAATACCCTTACACTTGAGATTTGCTTGTCCTCAAGCAAATAGGCTTTTATTCCAATCAAAATATGAGTTAGGGGTCATTTAACACTAATATAAAAGTAATTA
>LBNU01023354.1:5580-21263 GCA_014162995.1 Artemisia annua
TTTTTTTTTTTTTTTTTTTTTTTTTTTTTTTTTTTTTTTTTTTTTTTTTTTTTTTTTTTTTTTTTTTTTTTTTTTTTTTTTTTTTTTTTTTTTTCTATAATTACAAGTGTGAGAAATATATTATTTGATAATTTTTTTCACACTAATTAATTTAACTAATATTTACACATTATTAAGTGTTAATAAATAAATAAAATTTTACACATAATTTTATAATATAGAAACAAAAGGGTGTAGATTTTTTATTTTATTTATTTTTTTTTTTATTATTTTTTTTTTGCGCGCGTAGTGAGTCATTTATTTCTGCCTTCTTAAAATACTTCTTGAAAGATTAGAGAATTAGTTAAACCCTTATCATAGACAAGTATATTGGTAGGATGATTGTCGCGTTATCTCCTTGCTCGATATAATTTAGACCTCATAGCAATTCATAGCTTGCGAGCTTCAAAAGCTCAAGCCTAGATTTGACCTTAAGTAGAACCTTGCTTCTATTATTACAAGCTCCAGGACTCTTAAGAAAGCGCAAAACTTGGATATACGACCTTTGAACCTAAACCTATAAAGTGAGTATGCAACAGAACCTTATACATAGGAAATGCTTTAAAACGTGTAGTACAACCAGGACTTTTCCCGGCGACATTTTTGACGCTTTCCCGTCGTCGTGACGTCGGGATTATACGCTCCTGTCGACATGACGTCGGCCCCAATTTGTCGAGAATGCCTCGTCGGGAACAACTATCCCGTCGACAATGCCCGTCGACAAGTGGGTCCCACATGGTTTTTGTTGAACCTTAGACCTTGATAGATCTTTGAGCCTACGTGGATCGTTAGTAATGCTTATGTAATCACAAACACACTAATGGAGAAACTCTGCAACTTGTATTCTATAGCTGAATTAAATACAAGAAGAAACTAAGAACTCTTGATCCTCTATAGATCTTTTATATTAAACGTAATTCAATTCGATACATAATGTTTAACTGATTGTTCCTTTTATACTACAAGGAACCCTAATCCTTCTTACAAGAAACAAATAACAGTAAGACAATAAAAGATATTCTACATATCTTGTCCTAAAATAATCTAAATCACATTATACGAAATACTATATCCGCAGAATTATATCATCCGCAGGAACACTCTAGTCCGCAGAAACTCTTGTGTCAGCAGGAACTATCCGCAAAAACCACTTCAGTAGTATCTTCCATAATTCCCAACAATCCTCCCCTAATCTTGAATTTGACATGGTTAAGTTCAAGATTCTTGATAGATATGTAGCATTCCAGAGGATTGACAATGAATATTGTGCAGCAAAAATATGTAACCAGCAACAACCAGGACTCTATGTCAAATGCAACCAGTAACCTCCATGAAGAACAAATATTCAGCAGCAACAATTCATTAGTTTCATACTATTCTCATCACATCCAGGTGTGTGAACTCCTGTGAGAGGTGAATCATTGAAAATTAATGGATTTGAGAACTCTTTACCAATAGCCATTACTGCTGGAGTAGCCAATGTTTCAGTGTGAGAACCATGGTACATTAATAACCATATGATTTTTAGCAAATTATCAGCTATAAACGGATTTGACTTGTCTTTACCTATAGCCGTTTGCTCAGGACTAGTCAACTCTTAGGTAAAGTAAATTACCTTGGTGAATTGATAACCAAATATGGATTTCCACTGCCTTTACCACAAGCCATATACTTATGGGCTAGTCAATTCTTTGGATTTTCAAAGAATAAGATCCATGGTGAATTGATGACCAGTTCAACTCTCAGCAATGAAGCATGGGTGAGTTGAGTACCCTATGATTTTGAGCAAACCATTACAGCTATCAACAGATTTGATGTGTCTTTACCAAAGCTGTACCCTTTGGACTAGCCAACTCTTTGATGGAATAGTCAACATCATGGTGAGTTGAGAACCATAGTGTGGTAATTAACCACCACATGTACCTGTATACAACAAAGAATGGAAACTATACAATAAAGTTAGATTTTTTTTCTTTTTTTTGTCTTTTTTTTTAACTAAAGAAAAGAAATAAAATTACACAAAATACAACATTCATCCCAAAGAAGTGTCAAGTTGGATACCATGTTTAGCTTTCATTTCATGCTTGAAAAGAAGACTTTTCCTCATGGCCTTGACTAACTGCTCAGCATAAGTCATGTCATTCCCAAAAACATCAGAAGGAACAAGCAGCTTCATCTCCAACATCTGAGTCAGAATTCGAAGAGAAATGGGATAGGTAACCTCAGCACACATGTAAAGAACCTTTCCAGCAACAGTTGATAGCACATAAACATTAGGAAGTGGATAAAATTTCCAGTTAGCAACCTCCCACCTGGATTGACCCATCCAAACCTTGAACCCTTTACTAATAGTGATGTTGGAATCAAACAACACAGTCAAGTCACCACGCAAAAATAAGCCACATCCTTCAGGCTTCTTGTTGCTATAGTAGGAGGTAACCCAACTATAAAGATTCAGTAGATCCTGTCTATCCACAAAAGTTAAAATTTCACTTAAAAAGGTAAAATGTTTAACTGACCCATCTGCTCTATGAATAGTGTTTATATCCTGCTGTATCAAAGGGAGAGGTGTAATCTCCCACTTAACCAAAGGGACATGGACCACAGGATCTTCTCCATCATCGTCCTCAACCTCAATATACTATGTATCTGCTACAGGTGTAACCAACCCTTTAGAACCTCTCTTCCTTGCCACACTCTTCTTTCTATTGCCAGTAGAAGGTGAAGGTGTGTCAGTAGAAGCATCAGCAGTATCAGACTTCTGTGCTTCAGTAGGAACAGATTGAAAAGCAGTATTAGGTTCTGGTTCAACTGTAGTAGACTTCTGTGCTTCAGCAGGAACAGGTTGAGAAGTATCAGCAGGAACATCTGTAGAAGCCGCAGCAGAACTCTGTGCTTCAGCAGAAACAGATTCTGAAACATCAGCAGCTTCTGGAGCAACATGGCTAACTTTTGCTGCATGAGCCCTGGCAAGTTCAGCCTCATCATCTACAATAATCCTTTGAACAGCTTCTTCACTCAACCTATCTTCCTCAATCTGCTTCTTTGTTCTTTGTCTAGGAAGAGGGCCTTCAGTTACCAGAGGAGCCTTCCCTTTATCTGTGGACTTAGAAGACTCAGCAGAAATAGGAATAGAGGAAGACTGAGTTGTTGGAATAGGAACTGAGGAAACTGGAGTAGACATAGAAGCACTCCCAGTAGGAAGAGATGTCTCAGCAGAAAGAGGTGGATCAGCAGAAGTTACCACAGATGATACACTAAAAGAATCAACAATATTCACATAAGAAGTACCATGACCAGACTTGAACCTCTTAGAAGGTGGTTCCTCTAGTGTTGGCTTTGAAGAGTTCTTCTGATTTTGAGACATAATAAGGTTGTATGCTCTCACCAGCTTGCCATGAGGCAAATTCCAAACCTTTTCCTTAGACCATCCTGAATTAAAAACAGCTCCACTCATATTCTTAACAACCCACCTCATATTATTGGTCATCTCTGCTTGTGTAGGAGGTCTATCCCTTTTTGCTTTGGCTTTCTTCTCATCTGCTTCCTTTTTCCTCTTTCTCAACAAATCAATAATGCTATTAGAAGAAACATTATCTCCTAGTAGATCTCTGGCAAGTGAGGTATGGGAAGCAATCCTAGCTCCAATATGCATCCAGTCAGCCTCATTAAAGTCTGAAACTTGAGCATCCAATTCTCTCTGTCTTTCAAGTGGCAAAGTGGAAACATATGTAGCCTTTGCCCTGTCAACCTCTTCATCAAACTGTGCTTGTACTTGCTGAGCCAAGGCTGTACTCTTCATTAGATCTTCATGTTCTTTGAAGAGTCTTTCTTGTGCAAGTATTTCCTGTTCAGTGACAAGATCTGAACCAAGATCTTGATCAACCAGAGTATCATGCTCTTCTTCAGTAGAATCAAAGATGTTATCAGCAGAAGGATGTGTAGTAGAATGATGTTCAGAAGAAGAAAACTTTGTAGGGTTGTCTTCAGCAGTAACTCCAGAAGCACTCACACCTTGAGCATCAGTGGCAGGAGTATCATCAGAAACTATAAATGTTCTTCCATAAGCAAATATAAAAGGAGCTTCTTCTGAATGTATCTGGATCTTGAGAAGTAGGACCAAGGTCAGAAGCAACAGTATCAGCAGGATCCACATCCATGAATTGTGCAGTATCAATAGTAGATGTTGGATCAGCAGATGCAGGAACTTGTTCAGAAGTATCACCACCAGTCTTCTTAGCATCTCTAGAACTCTCACTTAAGTACTTCCTTCTCTGAACCATAATTTGACTCTTTTTCTTTTGAGTGTCAGCAGCTTTAGGTTGTGGAGAGGGAGTGAATTCAACTTCAGTAGCTTCAGCCACAAACAAAACATTTCATCTTTTTAGAAGATTTATTCAAAGTAAAAGATGTTCCATTACATGTAAAAGTACTCAATCCACAAACATTAATAGAATTGTTTTTGACATAATTAAAATTATTGTTTTGCAGAGAATTAAATGACAAGTCTCCAAGGGTAGCTGGTTTTGAATTTGGTTCATCAGCAGCAACTCTAACAGACTTGTAGGGAATCTTGGGTGTAGGCTTGGGTGAGGTCTTGGGAAGGTCAGACTTTTCACTTGAATCACAACTGGTATAAGTAGTTGACCCTTGGTCAGAGGACTTGTCACTGTCAGAACAAGAGACAAAGTCAGTAGATTTACAATCAGGGTCTGGCAAGTCACTTGACTTCTTACCATATAGATGGTGCGATCCATCAAAGTCTGAAGTTTTGGTAGTAGGCATATGTTCTNTAGGGAATCTTGGGTGTAGGCTTGGGTGAGGTCTTGGGAAGGTCAGACTTTTCACTTGAATCACAACTGGTATAAGTAGTTGACCCTTGGTCAGAGGACTTGTCACTGTCAGAACAAGAGACAAAGTCAGTAGATTTACAATCAGGGTCTGGCAAGTCACTTGACTTCTTACCATATAGATGGTGCGATCCATCAAAGTCTGAAGTTTTGGTAGTAGGCATATGTTCTCCTATAATAGGTCCAGGTACAGCATGTAATTCTCCTTCTTTTACATAATTTTCTAATCCTGCTGATATAGATTTTTTCATATCATTGATAGCTTCTACACCTACATATTTCTTAAAACCTAAACCTACCTCAGATTTTACAGATTGACTACTATAGAGAAAACTAGCTAACTTATTGCCTGAAATTAACCACTGATTATGTCTAGCTACTTCCTCATCTAACTTCTTTTGCAATACTTGTTTTTCTGAATCTATTTTAGTCTTTTCTTTCTCAGAACATGCTAACTCATTTTTAGTACATAGTAAATCCCTTTCTAACACCCTAATCGTTTCTTCATAAGCAAGCTGATTCTTTTGAAACCAAATTTTCTGTTGTTCTAAGGTTTTTAAACCATTTTTGTGAGCTTGAAGCTCCACATAACATTCATTATATTTTGGTTTCATATCATCATAAGCCTCCTTAAGTTCATTATATCTTTCAGCACAACCAAAAATACAATTATGTACCTGAGAGATGCCCATAAAGGCAACTTGATCATGCTGATCCTCTATGTCACACAAGGCCAGCATTCCACTCAATTCAGAACTATCAACCTCATCATCCTCAGGTTCATGTGCCTTCCAGTTCACATGCTCATCCAAAGAGATCATTGCTTTGGCGTTTCCAGCTTCCACTTGATTCTGCTGATAGGCAGAGTACCTAATCTCATCATCAGCCTTCCTTTCCTTGCACTCTCTTTTAAAGTGACCTATCTGCCCACAAGTATAGCACTTGACCTTCCTTCTATCAAATCTAGCTGGTTCACTTTTCTTAAATTTGAACTTTCTCCCTGCCTTGTTCTCAAACTTCTTGATATTCAATGAGAGCATGGCAAACTGCCACTTCAAGTTCATCTCCTCCAAATCTAGTGGGTCCATTTGATCAAAATCCTCATAAGCCAGTTGCTGCTAATCTTCATAATCAGCAACAAAGGAGTTGTGTACGTCTTCCAATACACCACTAGACTGAGATTGAGGTTTTGGTCTAGGAGTGTTGTAGGAAGATGATGATGCTGAGGAAGGTGGACTTGCAGCATGAGTCATCTTATTCGAGGTTGTGCTTACAAAGGCTGAGAAATTGGGAGTGGACGAACGAATGTGACTTCTAACATCAGGCTCAAGGGATTTGAGCTTGTTGTAGAGATCATCAAAAGTGTAATTATCCAGTCCACCTTTAGCTTTGAGGGCAATGCTCACTTGCAGCCATGAGGGAGGTAAAGATCGTAAGAACTTGGCATTGCAGTGCTCATTATCTGGCTTGGCCTTCATCTGATTCAATTGACTCAAAATCTTTTGAAATCTATCATACCCCTTATGAACTCCTTCTTCTTCTGAGATCTAGAATTCTTGGAATTGTTGTTTGAGCATTGATTTCCTCATCCTCTTTGACTCTTCATTCCCACCAAAACTTTCTTGAATGGCCATCCAGATGTCCTTTGCATCTTGCATATAGTGAAAATCACCCATATGATCATCTGGTATAGCCTGAAGGAGAATGGTTCTAGCTTTGCTTTCTCTCTGAACAGCTAGAGCTTCTTCATTAGTTGCAGGAGGAAGGATGGAAATCCTACCATCAGGATCTGTGGTATGCTTCTTTGGAGAGTTACCCTTAAGGATAACACTCCAAAGATTATAATCAATGTTGGTGATCCAATTCTACATCTTCATTGCCCACAGCTCATACTCTTCCTTCTTGAGATATGGGAATTTGGCATTGCTGGTACAGGTGAGAGATGATGCAATTTGTTGTAGAGTTGAGGAGTTGAGTTGCTGCTGAGTGACTTCAGAACCATCAACTGATCCTGGCATTGTTTTTGATTGTGAGGGTTTAAAAGAGATGTAAAGTAGATTTTGTTCTTAGTACCACAGAGACTCTCCCGAGGCTCTGATACCACTTGTTGAACCTTAGACCTTGATAGATCTTTGAGCCTACGTGGATCGTTAGTAATGCTTATGTAATCACAAACACACTAATGGAGAAACTCTGCAACTTGTATTCTATAGCGGAATTAAATACAAGAAGACACTAAGAACTCTTGATCCTCTATGGATCTTTTATATTAAACGTAATTCAATTCGATACATAATATTTAACTGATTGTTCCTTTTATACTACAAGGAACCCTAATCCTTCTTACAAGAAACAAATAGCAGTAAGACAATAAAAGATATTCTACATATCTTGTCCTAAAATAATCTAAATCACATTCTACGAAATACTATATCCGCAAAATTATATCATCCGCAGGAACACTCTAGTCCGCAGAAACTTTTGTGTCAGCAGGAACTATCCGCAGAAACCACTTCAGTAGTATCTTCCATAATTCCCAACAGTTTTCCAGTCAAAGATTTTGGTGGTCTGACGTTATAATCCCGTCTACATCGGGTTAATGATACTAATTATTTAACTAATTAGTATTCGTTAATTATTTTTAAATCGTCCCGTCGACATGTTGACGGGATGGTTTCGTCAAAGTCAACATTGCCGGTCAACGATGTGTTATTATACCGACGTCATGACGTCGGTATAATAAAATATATAAATAAATATAATGTTATGATACCGTCGATATGTCGACGGTATCATAAATTAAATTATTAAATTTAGTGTTATGATACCGTCGACATGTCGACGGTATCATAATGGTATGCTGCTAACAGCAACCTGCATACCAGCAAATTTCCAGATTTTTTCTGGTAAATTTTCCGAAAAAAATATACCAAAACCTGTAACCAACCAGAACCTTTAACCAACCAATTTTAACATGTCCTAAACACATACAACTCGACATCGGCTAAAACACTTGCAAATTATCGCTAAACACCCTCAAAATGCATTAAAACATATAAAGTCTACAAAACAGGGTGTGGTAATATCTAAACCTAGCTGCCATATCCACAAATGTTTCAATATCCGTGATGTTCAAGTCGCCAAAAAGTTAAACTACAAAATACTAACATAAGGGTCGCCAAAATATTGTTTCAAACATAAGTACAACACAAAAAAAACCCAAGTTTGTACCTCTTCATCCCCAAGTCACTCATCATGATCACTATAACCATCCTCATCACCTCCGCCACTCCCACTCCCTCCAGCTGAGCCACTACCTCCAGCGCTAGACTCAATGCCCGAGCCATCCATGTTTTGAGAACCCGCTTGACTAATATACTGGGACCATGCTGGGTTGGTCGAGACAAAACCGGTCAACAAAGCGAGCTGCGCCTTCATGGCCTTGCGTTCTTCAGCATCTTCCCGGCTCTTCTTCTCGGCCTCAGCAAGCTTCGCGGCCATCTCGGCCATTTCTGAAACGAAATAATCAAAATTTAAAAACAGCTATTGCAATACATAATTTGAGTCATGAGTAATCTACAATTACTATATTATCACACTGTACATACTTGGAGGTGGAGGCGGGGTGTATGGTAACGGTGGCCTGTTCATGCCGGGTAACACCCTACCCCTGCCGGCTATGCGACCCCGCTGCTTGCCCTTCAGAACCATAGCAAGTATCTGCTCCTCTATGTACGCCACCCCTTCAGGCGTATTCGCTCCCACATCACGAAGCTAAACCATCTCTTCCTATTTAGTTGAAAAAAATTAAGGAAATTAATATATTAGTCGGGTTAATTACAAGATTATGTTTCAATAAATCATTAAAGTGCGTGTTTGGAAAAAAATAAAAAAATAAAAAAAAAATAAAATACTTACATATTGAACCCGAGCCTCGTCCTGCAACCACACACCAGCCTTGTCGCAGTGCGTGTCGTAGAAGCTCTGGATGAGTGACAGGTACTGGTGGTCCTCGCTGTTCTAAAACTGTATATACACATGCATATATATAAGATGAAACAAATTAAAAATGACAAATCAAACACCATATATATTTTAATTAAACTTAAATACTTTTATAAAATTAAAATATATTATTAAAATTAATTACTTTTGTAAAATTAAAAATTTTAATTAATATATAATTAAAATTAAATAATTTTATAAAAATAAAATACTTTTATAAAAATAAAATGTGTCTTACATAGTCGTGGCGAATAGCGACCAATGACTTGGAATCGTGGTGGCTGTACACCTTGTTCTTCTTCCTGTTTTCTTTGTTCACAGCAGCTCGCTTGAGGTTCTTCTCTTTCATGTAAAACTTTACATGCTCCTCCCACACAGATGGTTCAACGTTCGGAGGAGGGTTTCTATGTATCACATCCACAACAGCAGGTCCACCCTTCCTCATAAAGTAATCCCTCTTCATGTCATGCTTATTGTCCGAGTAGCGCTTGGCCAGATATGCATTGATGCCTTTCTTAATATTTTCCCAATCTGGACTGCGGGCGTGGTGCTCCAAGTTAAAGAATTGCTGCAATCAAATATAGTTAATATTAATATAGAGATATAAATAAATAAACAAATTTAAATAAATGTACACATTCAAATAATTAAATATAGAGATATAATTAAAAGGAAAATAAAATAACTGACCTCGATTCGGTTTATGACCGCAACCCTCTTCTCTTGCTCAATCTCGTACCAGGAGGGGTAGTGCAATGGCAGGGACCTGACCAGCTCGCCAACGTAGTGGCTGAACCATGCGCGGTTGGGCCCGACGTGAGTGTACGTCTTCTGATCTGCAGTCTCGAACTCGATCGACTGCGGGCCCTCTCTTTCCACGGCTTTCCTGAGCGCTACGTTCTTCGAGGCTTGACGGACCGGTGGCATGCCGCCATCCGGACCTCCACCCCTGCCTCCACCTCTCGACCTACCTCATCGTCGAGGTCGTCCACCCGATCCTACAATTGAAATGAGTGAAAACATCATAAAATAACAAGTAATAAAATTCAAATGATCAAGTTTAAGTTTCTTACCACTACGATGACCGCTCTCAATCTGACGAAAAGGGGTTGGTGGGTCACTGGCACCGTCACCACCGTGACCACGCGCTACTGCTGCCATCTATAAAAGTACAAGTTGAATAACATATAGAAATTCGGGAACAAATTAACATAAGCATGCACACATTCAAATACATACACATTCAAAATAAATATACACATTTAAACAATCCATAACAATTTCATTCAAATAAGTGTCGTTTTACAAGTTACTATTTAAGATCAATCTGCTAAATCAACATCACTATCATAAACAACATCAGTCGCATCTTCAACTTCAACATCGGAATTATTTGCATTAGAATCTGCTAAATCATGAGGATCGTCGTCTTCATCATCAATAAAATCATCGTCGTCATCAACATGAATGATTGGTGGTGGTGCATCAACTGACGTTGATTGACCATCGATATTTAAGGTTTCAAATGCCAAATCATTCAAATTAGCAGACAGTTGGAGATTAGATGAGTTGTTGCCATGGATCACATCATCATCGTCTTCTACCACAATGACATCCCAGGTTGTGTTGTGATTCACTTCTTGGACGACCTTCTAATGGAGTGGCCGTCTGGCAAGATCTTCAAGGTAGAAGACTTGTTTAGCTTGTGTTGCGAGAATGTAAGGTTTATCTTCAAACGAATAGCTATCTGCAAGGATTTGTGTCACGTTGTTTCTAGTGTTAAAACGTTGGACTCTACCTTTTTTGTTGGTTAAGTCGAACCACTTAACTCAAAACAACACAACTTTGAACTTGGTATACGCAAACTCCAGAATTTCTTCTAGCTGACCATAATACATATCTCCTTCCTTCTCGCCAGGTAAACAAATTCCATTGTTCTGAGTTGTACGTTTTACATCGCGGTTGTGTACGACAAACTTCACACCGTTGACTACGCAAGAGTTGACTGAGGTTGGGGTCGATGATGGTCCACAAGCCAGAGCGAATAAGTCGGGAGTACAACTTGGGTCATTGGCTGTGTAAAGTTTACGGATCTATGAAAAAAGATAAGAATAGATAGAGATGAGTAATGTAATCGTTATTTATACAAGGAAATACATATAATAAGTTTTACCTTCGTCTCAAACCATCTAGGAAATTCTTGCTGCATGTCGCTATCAGGACACTAAAAATGTTCATGATATTAGAATTAATCGAAAAGATAATTGGGAAAAAGAAATTTCAAAATATAAACGCGTACCTCTGGAACTCGTCCATGTATGCATCGATCTCAGGACTGTTGTGAAGTACATACCATATCACTTTCTTCATTTCTTGGAGACCTAACCGAATAATTGTCTCTTTACCAGACTTTTTACATAGTGATCAGAATACCTGGAAATCTCTTGTTGGGCGAGGACAGTCCCGAGATGCAGTGGGACGATTAAATTTTGTCCCAATTTCACCCCGAAAATAACGAGAACAAAAAGTTAATGCTTCGTCTGCAACATAACCCTCCGCTATTGAACCTTACGGCTTAGATTTATTTCGTACATAGTTTTTTAGCTTCTTCATGTATCTTAGATTTATTTCGTACATAGTTTTTTAGCTTCTTCATGTATCTTTCAAATGGATACATCCACCAGAATGAAACAGGCCCGCCTTCAAGAGCCTCTTCAAGTAAATGCATAACCAAGTGAATCATAATGTCAAAAAAAGCAGGAGGATATATTTGCTCGAGACTGCACAAAATATTGATCAACCGGTCTTTAGCTTTCACCATGTCATTCACCATCAAAGTTCGGGCGCAAATTTGCTTAAAGAATAATCACATATCGATTAATGGTGTATAAGTCGATGCGTCCAGGTATTGCTAAAGTCCATAAGGAAATAACCGTTACATCACTATATGACAGTCATGCGACTTCATGCCCGTTATATTGTTATCATCTTTGGTCACTTTCTACTTGAACTTGGATCCGAACCCATCTGGTAGTTTAATTGTTTTGATGTATTTGACAGAACAGTTTTCTTTTATCGGGTGTGAGGGAGTACTTAGCATGAGGCTTCGAGCACCTCCCGTTTTGTTTGTTTCCGAGCCATTACCCCCGTCGAATGCCTAAAGCTTGCAAATCTTGTCTTGCCTTAGCGGTGTCTTTAGATTTGTCATTCATTAACAGTGTTCAAGATACTCTCCAACACATTTTTTTTCTATATGCATGACATCTAAATTGTGTGATAGTGAAAGAAAAGACCAATATTCAAGCTCGTAGAAAATAGACCGTTTAGTCCAGTTCAGTTCGGTTGTATGATTACGTTTTATCTTCCCACCCCCATAATCTGGATATTTCCCCGGTACACGTGTGGGCAATTGTGAAAGTTGAGTCAAAATAATATCCCGAGTATCTTTTTTAGAAGGATCTGTATCATCGAGTTCACCATTGAATGTACGGTCCTTCCTCCATTTATGTTTTTTTTAAGAATTTTCTATGACCAACATAAGCTGTGTTGCTTTGAACACGCATAGCCGGAGTTTCCACTTTGCATGTAGGGTATGCGTAGTAACCTTGCCCACTCCAACTAGACAAACTACTTCAAGCAGGAAAATCATTGATGGTCCATAAAAGCATCGCTCTCATGCGAAATTCTTTGCCTGTATCAGCGTCCATATTCACGACACCTGGTTTTTCCCATAATTTCTGCAAGTCATAAATCAAAGGCTTTAAGTAAACATCAATGTCCTTAGCCGGTGATTTAAGGCCGGGAATCAACAATGTCAGTATCAAAGAAGTCTCATTCATGCATAACCAATGAGGCAAGTTGTATGTTGTTAATATAACCGGTCACATGTTGTAAGTCTGACTAAGGTTGCCGAACGGGTTGAAACCATCAGCAGCCAAACCTAAGCGAACGTTTCTTGGTTCTGAAGCAAAATCCAAATATTTATTGTCAAACTTCTTCCATGCATTACAATCAACCGGGTGTTGCATCATACCGTTTGCCGTAGGCTTTCCAGTAGCATGCCAAGTCATATGTTTTGCAGTGTGAATAGACTTGTACAAACGCTGTAGTCTAGGAATGATTGGAAAGTAACGCAACACCTACGTAGGAACTTTCTTCCTCGTTGTGTTCTTGTCTTTCCATCTACTCGTTTTACAGACCGGACAATACTCCAAATCTTCGGCATCAGTCCTCCGATATAAAAAGCAATCATTTTCACAAGCATGTATCGACTCATACCCTAACCCGGTCTTTTTAAATGTCTTTTTTATAGCATAGTATGACGGTGGGAGATTGTAACCTAACCTGGGAGGAAATACCTCCTGGAGAAATTTTAGCGTATTGTTAAATGAAGTATCACTCCATTTACCGCTAACTATGAGATGCGTAAAACTTTGACATAAAATCCAAGGTGGTCATAAAGTCACAACCCGGGTAAAGAGGCTGGTTGGAACTGGCAAGTAACTCTTCAAACTCGTTACGTACAGGAGCTGTCGTTGCTTGAGTCTGCTCGTTACTTGTCTCGCCAATATTTGGAGGAGTTGGCTCATTTTGTTCATTATTTAGAGGAATATCAAGAATATCATTAAGGCACCCACCCATGTCACTCATCTCACATTCTGTTGTGTTATGTTCTAACGGCAGAAGATTCGGTTCACCGTGATCGCGCATTGTGTATAAGTTGGGTCCCACCCATGTTGGCCTATGTGGTCTTTAAGTTTGCGGAGAGATACCCATGGAACATTACGACAAATACGACATGGACATTTTATATTTCCATAACTATTCAATAACGGCTTGCAATGATCGATGAATGCGGCAAGACCATCATAGAATTCTTTTGAACAACGATCTAAAGTGGTCCAACGCTTATCAAATATCACAACTGCATTTTGTTTTGTTCAACACTTAATTATTTCATATTCAAAAGATTCGACACATAAACACATGTAACCGTGGAATTATTACGAGTTGTTTTGTTCACCTAGTGCAACTATGGAATGCAATCCTAACCCACTCTTTGAATGATTCGTCTCATATATGAATGCGTATAACTGATTTACTATTTGAGAAAATTTCGGCAGCATTTCCCCTCAACTTCCCAAATATGAGCATTAAAGACATATTCGTACGAGTAAAGGAGAAACACTGTCGAAATCATCTCAAATAGTAAATCAGTTATAAGCATCCATATCATAAATGAGACAAAACATTCAAAAAGCAGTCCCAAACAGGGGACTTTTCAAAATTAATTTCTAATAAATTAATTCCGGACGGGTTTTCTATAGGATGATTAACTTCGGATGGGGAATTTTCGAAATTAATCACTAAAGTCCTAAAATCATTTACAAAAATATAACAATAATACACAAATCGACTATTTCAAGTTAAACAATTTATTTCAAATATACACATTTAAAAGCCACAAATATCATATATACGCATTCATATATGAAATTTATTTTTCGGCTTATGTTTCATAAGCTTATTNCATTTCCCCTCAACTTCCCAAATATGAGCATTAAAGACATATTCGTACGAGTAAAGGAGAAACACTGTCGAAATCATCTCAAATAGTAAATCAGTTATAAGCATCCATATCATAAATGAGACAAAACATTCAAAAAGCAGTCCCAAACAGGGGACTTTTCAAAATTAATTTCTAATAAATTAATTCCGGACGGGTTTTCTATAGGATGATTAACTTCGGATGGGGAATTTTCGAA
The DNA here is from genome assembly GCA_014162995.1 of Artemisia annua. Taxonomy (NCBI): domain Eukaryota; kingdom Viridiplantae; phylum Streptophyta; class Magnoliopsida; order Asterales; family Asteraceae; genus Artemisia; species Artemisia annua. The sequence goes on from LBNU01023354.1 coordinate 20,240, forward strand.
ATTAATCACTAAAGTCCTAAAATCATTTACAAAAATATAACAATAATACACAAATCGACTATTTCAAGTTAAACAATTTATTTCAAATATACACATTTAAAAGCCACAAATATCATATATACGCATTCATATATGAAATTTATTTTTCGGCTTATGTTTCATAAGCTTATTTTTTGTGAGTTATTTTGAAACTATTTTATATAAGGTAAACAGTTTCAAAATAAGCCATAAAAATTTAGCTTAGGAAACATAAGCCGAAAACCAAACAAGCCATAAATACTCTACTTCTACTTCTATCGCACTAATATGAAAGATATAAGCCAAAACAAACACCCTCTAACTTGAAGTATTCTACTTCTACTTCTATCGCAAAAAATTCCAATTCTAATTATACTTCTATATATAATGCAAAACTTCTAATTATTCTACTTCCCTTCAACTAATTGTTTCAACTAATTATAACGCAAAAATTCTAATTCTACTTCTATCATTTCAACTAATTATAATCCAAAAATTCTAATTTTATCCTACGTACTAATCAATCCGCAACATAATGTACTTAACTAATGCTTTCTAAACTACAACAAAGCAAACTTATGCAATATTTACTCGGCTGGAAATAGGGATGTCAACGGAGCGGGTTTGGGGCGGGGCGGCCATCCCCATCCCCAAACCCGATTACCAAAGTTTTCCCTAAACCCGCCCCGATCCCCACCGGGGATCTAATCGGGGCGCCCGTTGGGGCGTGATGGTCCTCCAAACCCGCCCCGTATTAATTGGGGATCTTATCGGGGCGCCATCTTTGGGTGTAATTCTCGACCAAAGCTGCACAATTTCACATTTATTGTTATTGTTATACCGTTAGCAATAACGAACCTATTAATAATCAATTAGAAACAAGCCTTATTAAATTTTCAATAATAATATTGTACGTAAATAATGATAAATTATACCACAAAAAAAATTAAAACTTAAAATTTTCAATAATTACAATTATGCATTCTTATAAATCTAAAAAAAATAA
>LBNU01023358.1:0-20848 GCA_014162995.1 Artemisia annua
TGGATACCCTGATTGGAAATGGACCCTAACTTTGATGCCTTTTTGTGCCATTTGCCCTATTTAAAATATAAATTCCTATTATACTTAAATAAACTTAAACTAAACTAAACATTGTAAATAGAATACCAGCCTTCCAAAGAGAGGTCATTGGTTCGAATCCAACGGGGAGATTATCTTGTGGCCACGGAGGTTCACCTGCGCCGAATCCGGGCTATCAAAAGGGTAGTCGCCCTGGGATTAGTCAGTTCGCAATGTCGAGTCGGAAACGTAAGTAAAAAAATAAAATAAAATAAAATAAAAAAATGTAACTGTAAACATATGGTCTAATAGGTTCAATCTTCATTAGTCTTTGCGATCTTGGTTATTTTTGTTTCTTCATCATGTTTTTTTGGTTTATTTCCAGCTTCTGAAGAAGTGTTTTCATCGTCACAAATAGAATGCTTCTCCTGATAGATATTTCCAACTTCTGAATCTGTGTTTTGATCTTGACAAATAGGCTGCTTCTCCTGATAGATATTCAAATGTTTATGATTAACGTTCAAATCAATCTATAAAAAAGTTATTGTAATTTATACACACCTTATCAATTGTGCGTTTTGCAATGGCAAACTTGATTACATCTTCATCATCAGTTATCTTGTTAGCTGTGAAGATGTGGTAGTTGTTCTCCAAATTATATCCGGAAACTTGTACTTTCAAAACATAATGTTTGTTCATTATAACATTCAGATATTCAGGATACGAAGTATTATCTAAATCCTATTCAGGGTTATAACCAAGCTTATAAATAGCGTGAGGCGTCGCGTGGCGGCATAGTCAAGCCTCAAGCCTTAGCGTGAGGCGTGGTGGCATGGCGTTTTTAAGGCGTGAATTAAGACGGCAAAAAGTATTTATAGATTTATAGATTTATAGATTTATATTATATTTCATTAGTATATCTTATTTCATATACATCGAGTTTACAAAAAGTGTTATACATAAGCATTAAAGTCAAAAAACTCTCTTTACATTTGTAATCTTCTTCAAATACTAGTAAACCCCAAAACGTCTTAAATACCAGTACACCTTATCGCACCTCATCTCATGCCAAGCCTTAAGACGACGCCTTGGCCTATTGCGTGGCATGGAGGTGACGCCTTGCGCCTTTGCGACGCCAAGGCACGCCTTTTAGAACACTGGTTATAACAGTGTCAAATAAGCTATTGATATATTGATATTTCATTTAACATGTCAAGTTTTTAGATTCTAACATTCTTTTCTTTTGATATTAGGTACCCAGGAAATTTGCCGATCAATTTGCATACCTCTTGTTGGAACAATCAAAACGAAGTTAATAATGTTTCGTTACCAAATTTAACTATCATATTAGCAGTTATGTATTAATTAATTTTTTATTTTATTTATTTTTATTTTTATTTTTTTTAAACGACATATACATACCTTGGATAAAAGTTGTTTCAGTTTGTATATTCCTTTCAGTAGTCGGTTTTTTTTTTTTTTTTTTTTTTTTTTTTTTTTTTTTTTTTTAAGTATTATCGATATTTTAAGTGATACACGCTTGCATATGATGTATCTGCACAAATTCTTTCAAAATCGAGAATATAAAGTGTTTCTGAGTGAAGTTTCAATGTGTTGCATTTAGTTTAACTAGCATACACCTTCTGTAAACTGATCACCTGATTTCATTACTGTAATTAGAAACTATTGATTATCTAATGCAACTCAAACGTAGAATGATGAAGTGATGGTCAAAATTTAGAAAGTCAACAAAATTGGCAATATTGACTTTCATTTTTGCCTAAAAAAGGTTGAACTTTTGTTTTGCCAACCCAAATCGAATTGCTGAAAAAACGCAAAGGTGAAAGTACAACCCTTGGTGCATCCCTTGGTGCATAATGTACAATCCACACTCGCCCTCTTCACATGTATTTATACCCAATATTCTACATGTACATAAATGTTCATAAAAGAAATGACAGACTGTCAAGGTAAAATCATATAAGTTGGTTTATGCTTTTTAGAAAAAAAAATATGTCCTCCTGGTTTACTCGAAATCACACTTGTCGTTGTCATTCGATTTTAATTACACCAATGACACCTATCTTTAAACTAGTTGTAACGATGATTCCTATTTTGAAAAATAAGGTTCATCCGTGTAATAATAAATACTTTTTTTTTTATTACACAGATAGTACATATCGCTATTACACGGTTGATCCTTATTTTCCAAAATAGGGACTATCAATGCAAATAGTTTGAAAATTACGAGTTATTTACGTAATTAAAATCAAATGGGGACTACGAGTTTGATTTTAGGCAAATCACATGGATGAAATATGTAATTTTTCCACTTTTATTTTCCACTTCATTCGAATATTTTTATATACAATGTTAGTGTTTGGAAATGTGATACAGGAAAGAGTTCATGGCCCGAGTTGGTAAGGGCAACAGGAGAAGCTGCTGCAGCTACAATTGAGAGAGAAAATCCGCGTGTAGATGCAATTGTTATATTAAATGGAAGTATCACGAATACTGAAGGCTGTTGTAACCGTGTATGGGTCTGGGTTAACTCTAGCGGGATTGTCGTTCGAGTTCCTGGGATCCGCTAAGTTCAATGACAGAGCTAGAGGCTAGGAGTTGCAGACTTGCACTCATGTTATATGTTATTCTTGATAAATAAATGATGTACCTCATGTAGATTTTCTCGCATTACTACCATCTAAGCAAAAGCATAAATAAATAGTCTGTAACTCATAGGTTCCATAAACATAAGTTATGTAACAATTTGTTTTGTGAGTGGCTTTTGCTTCTTGTGGGATGTTTGATACTAGTTGTAGATACTTGAAACTTCCTAGCTTGCTTGCTACGCCGGTTAGAATCCGTGACTCAATGAGCTTAAACAATACAGTAACAAATCTATGATATTTAAACTTGTCGTTCTAGGTTATCTTATATCTCTAAAGAATCAAATCGGCAAAATAAAATTAATTGCTATTACAAAAAAGATGATTGAAAGTTGTATATGTGTATTTCTACTAATTGAAAGTTGTCAAGTGTGCATTTTCACTTGATATTTCCTTATTTGTTACAGATATTTTTATAATGGTTTTTCACACATTAAAAATTATAGAGTAAATTACACGAATCGTCCATGTGGTTTGCTTAAAATACACTTGCCTTCCTTGAAATTTTTTGTTTGCATGAATAGTCCCTAACTTTGAAGAGAATGACACCTCCCGTCCCTAGAAGAACTACTCATATTATTCTTTTCAAAGTCGAAGGCCTACTGGTGTGTGTGTTTTGTCTTCTTTATTTATTTATTTATTTTATTTATTTATTATTTTTTTTTTTCAAAATCGAAGGACTATTGGCAGCCTGTTGTTATTCGTTTTCATAGTTAGGGACTGTTGGTGTTATTTTTGTTAACCTTGGCGCTATATGTGCAAAAAATAGTTTCAAGTTCTGCATGTGTATTTTTGGACAAACTCCACGTAATTTACTCAAAATTATATGAAATAGTATTCTTCGTTTTTAGAAGTGTTACTTTAATTATCAATTAGTACTAACAAATTTAAACTACTCGTTTGCATATCTTTGAGGTGAGTTTAGGGGTGTCTCATGGTTTTCGGTGACTCTAGGCAATAACAACAAAGATGCCCTATCCACTTGTAAACTAAAAAGAAATTATATATAAACGTGAATTATATGACTCATATATGTTTAATAATATACGTATTTATATGCTGAACCAATAAAATGTGGCCCCTTTTTATTGGAGGCCCTGTGCGACGGCAACTATTGCACACCCTTCCGAGAAGCCTTTGGGTGAGTTATTTTTGAAAAAAAAAAAAACATAGAGATTGAGCGATGTCGCATGGTTGTAGCACATAAAATCTGAATGCTTCAAATTCTCTACCTTACACTTAACTTGAGTATCGGTCTCCTTTTTAACAGTACCAAAAGAATATACTATAAATGTATCCAAACACGAGATTCTAAGATTAGTTTGAACTAATTTGATATCATTAACAACCCTGCTAAATCACAAAGAGTTTTTATAAAAATGAAATAAATCGACTTTTGTAAAGACACCAACGTTTTGTAAGATGCGTCATACAAAACTGCTTATTAAAAAAAGTCTTTCGATTAAGCAATTACTACAAAATGTTTAATCATAACAAACTTGTAATATTATTTTGTCAATCCTTTTGAACTAAACCTTAACAGATCTGTTACTCTTTAGACCTACTTATTCAAATAAACACAACAAGGAAACTATACATCTACTTTTCCAAAGAAGCTCAACAATGTTTCAAGAGATCTACTTTATACCATTAATTCTTAATTAAAAAAAAAAAAAAAAAACTCAAATTTTTTATAACAAAACTCAAATTTTTGATTTGTAGTGCTAACTTTTGTAAAAAATACCAAAATTTTTTAAACCCATCCGGTGAAAAAAAATTGTGTTTATAATAATTACTTATTTGATCTGTTAGTTTGTGAAAAATAGACAACTTTTATAAACTCAATCATTTTAACTAAAATCACATTGTTTTTTTCATTTTTCCCTTATATTGTAGCTTAAAAAACTTAATTTGTGCACCCAGTCAGTCTTAAAACCATCTGCAATAGAGAGAATGAAGACGCGTGCATTGCTAATCCGACACCCCGAATACATGTCAATCGCTATTATGGCCATCCTTAAGCACGCTTCTTGGATGGGAAGAAAGAAAGACTCAGTCGTGCAGAAGACCAATTCGTGTGAGGTTTGTTGTATGTGTGGGTGTTTTTATTAAATGGTTTATGTGTGGTATATTTGTGTTTAAGTGGGTTATATATTAGTGGTGAAGTTGAATGTTTTATTACACTAGGGTTTTTTTTNTTTTTTTTGTTAGCTAAGAGATGTGTGGGGGCCATGTGGGACCTATGGTTCTTAGTATGTCTTAATGGGGAGAGGAAGTTATTTTATGGGTGGTGATTTGCACACTCTCAAAAATGATTATCACACTCACATTTTGAGTGTGCCAATCATTTTTGGGAGTGTGCAAATCACTTCCCTTATTTTATGCCTTGTAGATATAGACTTATTAGTGGAAATAATTGGGCTCCACATTAAAAAGAAATATTATTAAATACTTGTGTGGACTCTTGTGGACCCAAACCCTTAGCTAAGGGAAAAAAGAAACACCCCAAAATGTAGAGAAAGAAAGTTGTGGTGGTGAATGCGGTGGTGCTCCTTATTACACCCGGTCTAAGCCTTGTTACGTCATTGAATACGTAAGTAACATTTATTCCTTACCCCTTTACATCAATTTAAACACCACGTTTTCCATGTTTTTGGATGCTCATACAAGAACATCAGACTGCCAAGGTACCAAAATTCATTAACCTCCTCTAGCATTTTATATTTAGCATGATTATTTGAGCATTTTTTCTTATTATTTTGTGTTCTCTGATGACATTTTATAAATAGCTTATGATATTTAGCACTGCAACAAATTAGTCCCCATAGCTATTTAACTTTAGATTTTAACCGCTTTCAATATTATTAAACTTTAATATATATATATAGACCCATTAAGCTTTATATCTTAATACCTTTCTAACATTAATAATACAATAAATAATATTTAATCGCATTAATCTTTATATTTTTACTCTTTTACATTATTTTTCTTTTGTTGATCAGGAAAAACATATTATTGTTAAAATTGTATTATGTAGCTAAAAAATAAATATTTTTGCATCCACTACAACGCTTGTTTCTAAGAAAATTTCCAACAGTAATTTTCTAATCTTTTCATATTAATTTGGCCTTTTGAAAAAAAAAAAAATAGTATCATAATTAGATGCAACTCAATCATAGAATGATGATAAAATTGTAGTGGACTAGACGCAACTCAAAAATGATGATAAGATGGTAGTGGCAATTTAGACTTCACTTCTGGACTTTTGCATTTTTGCCTAAAAACTCAAATTATGATGGAACAATGGGTCTTATGTTGTCATAAAACCTTGATAAAATTTTGATTTGTAGTGGTAACTTTTGTAAAAAATACAAAATTTTCGTAAATACGTCTGGTGTTATAAAATGTGCTTATAATAATTACTTATTTGGTCTGTTAATTTGTGAAAAATAGACACAGTTTTTATTAAACTCAGTCATTTTAACTAAAATCACACTTTTCTTTTCATTTTTTCCCTTATATTGTAGCTTAAAAAAACTTAATTTGTGCATCAAGTTATAAGACCATCCATAATAGAGAGAATGAAGACGCGTACATTACCAATGTGGCACCCTGAAGACACGTCGATCATTATTGCGGCCACCCTTAAGCACGCGTCTTGGATGGGAAGAAAGTAAGACTCGCTCGTGCAGGCGACCGAGTCGTGTGAGGTTTGTTGTGTGTGCGGTTGTTTTTATTAAATTGTTTTTGTGTGGTGTATTTGTGTTTAAGTGGGTTAGATATTAGTGGTAAAGTTAGATGTTTTAGTACACTAAGTTGGTAGTGAAAATTGGTTGTAGAGAGAGAGAGAGAGAGAGAGAGAGAGAGAGAAAGCTCTGGTGGTGAATACAGTCTTTAGTGCTTCTTATTACACCCGGTCTAAGCCTGGTTACGTCACTGAATACGTAAGTATAATTTAATGCATTGGCAAAACTCTTACAATGCATTAAACTTTACAAAATTCAATACATTTGCACATCACCGTTAATTTAATCATTTTTTTAAGATTACATTAATTTAAAATAAACTTAGGTGGTGTTTGAATTCGACCTAACTGACTTAATATGAGAAAAAAACTTAATTTGTAAAGTTACATGAAAGTCGTTTGTTTAAGACTTAATAAAGAAAGATGACTGCAAATATAAAATGATAAAATTGAGAATATCTGCATTAAATTATCTCTTATTTAAACATGACTTAATACAAAATTTAAACAAACAAGCCCTTAATCAATAACATATAATAATTTTATTGAAAGCTGAAGTATACTCCATATTTGAATAAAAGTAGCTATGTTTTCTTAAAAAAACAATTATTAATTGCATTGAAATAATTAAATAGATAATTGTTCAATTTTTTAATACCTTTTAGTTAAGGGCAAATCGCATAAAAGTTGAGTACACTTTTGTGCAATTTGCCCTTTAATTAAAAGCTCTCTCTCTTTAGTGTTTATACCGTGTGTCTCTGAACTCACTATCATTTTACAAACTTATGACATGGATGTATTGCAATGCATTGATCGATGAAAACAAACCACTAACGTTGCCAACCTGGCCTATTGTGGATGGCCTTACATCTATTTAAACACCACGTTTTCCATGTTCTTCTATGCTCATACAAAAATGCCAATCTGCCAAGGTAACAAAATTCAATAAGCTCCTCTATTATTTTATATTTAGCATGATTATTTGAGCATTTTTTTCTTATTATTTTGTGTTAAAAAATATTACACAGGAAAGAGCTCATGGCCCGAGTTGGTAGGGGCGACAGGAGAAGCTGCAGCAACTACGATTGAGCGAGAGAATCCACTTGTGGATGCGATCGTGATATTGGAAGGATCTCCTGTAACTTTTGACTTCCGATGTGATCGTGTGTGGGTGGTGGTAGACTCTTGTGGAATTGTCATTCAACCTCCCACAATTGGTTAAGCATGCATAGTCACCAATTTCTGAGCTGATTGAGTTGGTAGGTGCGCACGGTCAGCTTGTATGTATTTAGTATTCATGATCAATAAACGATGTATTTCCTATACATCAATATTGTGGCTACACAACTGTTTAAGCTATTCGGTGTTGCTTAAGGGTTGATAATATATGATGTATGTATACATGAATAAATATATCGATTGAGTAACATATACCTCGTCGTAATTTGATCGTTCTTTCTTATTGTCTAATGTTTGGTGCTAGTTACTAGTATGACATACTTGAAATGGTACTGAATTTTAGGTGCTCCATGTCGGTTGAGATTCAATGACTCGATAAGCTTATGTGTTTCAAGCTTTAAATAGCAGAACATACGCATTTTCTTCTAGATAAACTAAAATATGAAATTATGTAAAGCTAGCCGGATATGTAATAACAAACAGGGCCATCTCCGAGAATTTGAAGATGCTGAGCGAATGTGAGCCCTCAAATATCAATTCTAAATAAAATTTTCAACTATTTGTTAGATACAATAGAAACTGGTTAATTAGTATGTAAAAAATTTCATTGTTATGGTATTATCTGATGTAAAATCTATAACCAAATCTTTGAATCAATTTGCTCAAAAATGGATAGCGGATTTTACGTAAAAATAACAAATTTTTTTCAAATAATAAGGAAAAAAGTTACCTTTGAAATCTATGATTTCACTAGTCGCATGACCCGTCCGATGGACGGGCAAGCGTCATGTAAATTTAATAATATTATACTTATTAGGTCCATACATTTAAGTTTAAAGTTATATATTTATTTTGTTAATGATAAACATATCGTTTCAAAATTGTCTAATTGCATATTATCATTTTAAAAATTTAAACATAGAAGCCGACTATTGTACCAATGATACAACAAACAAAAGTAATCCCCACAACATATAAGAAAGTAAATATGATACCAGAAATGTTTGATATTTTTATTAAGCAAATAAGAATTACTTATTAATAATAATCTAACAAAGTTGTTTGACATCATTTATTGACAACAGCAGAATCACCAAAGTTGTTTGAGATGGATTTCTCATCTTCATCATCAATGTCTACAATGTGATTGTGGTATACACAATCTTTGTTAATGCATACCCATTCTACGTTGTCATCATCCACAACATCTTTATCATCAACAATGTTAGTTGATACAAAAAAGTCTTCAGTTTTCGTATGATATAAACAATCCTTGTTTACACACATCCATTTGTCTGTGTGATCAGCAGAATCGACCAAATGAGCGACATTGTTTTGGACAAGTTTACCATAGTCTCATGAACCGGCCGATGGCCGGGCTAGTTTCAAGTGATATCTTGTTAAACACTTCTAATTTATGTAGCTAATATGATTATTATGATGATTTAAATGTAATTTTTGTTCATAGAGTTTTGGTATTGAAATATTAGTATATAGCTTCATGACCCACCCGATGAGCGGGCGAGCTTCATTTTCATAATATCTTGCTTATGATTTATAATTTATTTACTTATGTCATTAACATGATAAGCTCGCCCGTCCATCATAAACAACTTCATCACCCGTATGATATATCATTAATTAAGGGAATTTATGTTATACTTTAATGAAGTCGTGACAGAATTATATTTATACATTCATATTAATACAAAAGTAACAATAATCAGTGAAGGTTGTTTCATTCTTTAAATGATTTTTAATTTTACATAGTTTAAAAATATATAATTGAAAATGTTTTATGCCTCTTACATCGATGTTTCAATCATTTATCAACCTTGTTTAGTGTTTATATATTTTATTTATTTATTTATTTTTTGCTAACCTTTTTTATTGTCACATCTTTTCAAAAATTAAAACACAAGAAAAATACATATGTTTGCTTAGTGAAAAGAATAATTAAAATGAGAAATGTGAGAAATAATTATCGTCCCACATTTTAAATGATGAGAAATTTGAAAGAGCTGCATTCCTTAATGTAAATGCATCTGAAATGTGTGATTGTAGTTACTTATTATCCTTCTCATTTTGTATGACGCACCCATTCTTTTTTTTTAGAACGGCATCACACTTCAAATCCGAACCCAAGTTAAACCTGGACCCATTCTTTCTTTTAACTCATTTACTTGTTTCCATTGACAATCTTATAAATGTCATGGAGGCCAATTTTAACTTCACGACTTCATTAACGTATAACATAGATATGAACAAATCTCATTTTGCATCCACTGATGCTCATATGAATAATCATAAACACTCAACAGTCTCAACACATTGCATAATAATCATCATTGTAGTATATAGCTTAAGTGACCTCAATCGAATATCATCCAACAAATGCATATCATCCATGTTCAAGTACTTTCTCAATTTCTGTTGCTACCACGCAAGTGATGCAAATGTATCGAGATATTACAGATTTGCACCAAGTACTTGTAGATAATTTCATTGCTCTTATGCCCACAACTAATAAAAGCATCGACAAAATCTTCACTTTTAGGAGCATGCACATGCCTGTACACACTCCAACAGGACTCACAAACATATACTTGCAAAGGATACAACAACAACAACAACAACAACAACAACAACAACAACAACAACAACAACAACAACAACAACAACAACAACAACAACAACAACAACAACATAAAATAAAAATGAGCTTTCCGCTTGGCAGCCAAGTATTGAACATCTCCTTGCACTTCTTAAGAATGATGGTTGAATGTGATTACACTCTATAATCAGTATCGCACTATGAATTGAGGTGCTTATTGCTATATATATTTTTTGTACATAAAGATTGACTATTAACCGTTACCAAACCCACCAATAGATCAGCGATGAAGGTGTCTTATGTTTCTCCACTGCAACACGATAAAAAATTGTTATTTAATATTTATGCAAAGATGATGCAAGAACAAAAATGGAGATAGTACTATTTATACTAATTGACTTTAGTATCATGCAACCTTGTCCTTGTGGACATACCTAATAACCACTCAATGCGAATTTTGATGCTTTTACACAAAATTCTGTAATGACAAGTATAGAAACATTCGACATAGTTGATTCAGATAAATGGAGGACATGTTCGTGCGTCAATAATTTTAAAAGCTTATATTCACATCAATACACCGTTAAAGGCTAAACTTTCAAGTTTAGATTTTAAAGACCCAGATAGGATAAAGGGGACAGGGTGATGGAATCTAGACCAAGATAGGATCAAGGACAGAGTGATGGAATCTACATGATGGGTCATAAGTCACCCATATAAGTAGGCATGTAGAAAGAACATCTCATCTTGCCCTTGTCAAGAAGATAATATAGTTTAGCACAAACCATATTACCTCTAAACATATATTGCAGCTCTTATAGACGCAAGCTAGAACAAATTACCAATCTTTGTGGAAACCAAAATGTTAAGTTGCAGTGGATAATTTTTAGGCCTCTGGTTTGGGGTGACTGAATATACAAAATTGTCCACATATTCAATGGCCAGCTGCAATAACTATGAAACTGTAAACATCAAGTACAAACTAAGTACAAACTGCAACAAAAATAATTTATATAAGCCAATTGCAGTCATAAACGATATGATAGATTTGGGACAGAATTAATACTACGGCATAAGAAATAAGTTAAGCTAAGTACTACAAAGCCATTTAATGTTTCCTAAGTTCACATAAGCTTATAAGTTATAACAATTATACTTGTTGTTGTTGAGTGTTTATCTCACTTTCTAACATTTTCAATCTAAATTTAAAACAAACTTCATCATGTTACTTCAACAATCATGAGCATTAAGAAGCTGGATTTCCTTTCTTATCATCTCTCCAAATAATAGTGTTTACATTATTAGAGAAAGAAATTAAGGGAGGTGCGTATTCGTGTTTGGGAATATGTTTTTATTTTAACAAAACAATCTCTAAGGGGCAAGGGCCCTCCTTCTACCCCAAAATATGGCATATGTTTTCATATGTTTAGATGGTCCTATAAACATAGCCTGTACGGATAACTAATTAAAAATCAAGTGTCCATCCAATCCATCAGGTATAAAAGAATATGTTAAATACAAACATACTTAACATCATTTGATGATTAAGACCCTTAAGTGAGTACGACCATTTTTTAGTATAGAGCCGTCTAAACATACTTACAATACTTTCATACAGCAAGTCTAATAACGTTTTTTTTAATATGATCTTGAACACTTGATAAGTCAAATACTACATTTTTCAAACAATAGAGTATAATATTCAGACCAAATGTACCTCGAGTTTAACGGTGCCTCATATGGGTCATCAATGTTGTAAAACTTGTGAAGATAATAGTGTGAGTTTAAACCATGGATTTATGTGTTGGGCTAATGTCTGACCGAGCTAATGGACAGATAAACCGAACCAAGCATGTGGGACGAGTTACAAGAATAGTCTAATTAGGATTCCTTATTTTTAGCTTTAAGATAAGGATTATCTTATTTAATTAGACTTGTAGTAGGATTAGGAAAGCCTGTTCTATTCCCTATATAAACACAGCCGAGCACCTGGTTTGTGTATGTATTCCAATATCAGTTTTTGTAAGCAAATACTTTTCTGATTAATTAGAAAGCTTGTTCTAGTTATTCTCGTGGTGTTTTGTTCCAGTTCTGTCGAGTTTTGTGTTGAGGTCGAATCAGATTCAGGTCTTGAATTGGTATCAAGAGCAAGGTTTTAAACCAAGCCAAAGGGTTCCAAGGGGGTGACCATCAGCAGGTCGATACAAGGGTTTCCATCAGCAGGTCGATCCAAAGGGTTTCCATCAGCAGGTCGATCCAAAGGGTTCAATAAGCAGGTCGATCCAAGGCTTCCATCAGCAGGTCGATCCAAAGGGTTCCATCAGCAGGTCGATCCAAAGGGTTCCATAAACAGGTCGACAGGAGGTTTCCAAACACAGGTCGATCCAAGGGTTTCCAAACACAAGTCAAACACAAGGTTCTCTTCAAAGGGTTTAAAAGGGTTTCTAAACCAAGGGTTGACTAAAGGATTTGTCAAACACAAGGGTTTCTAAACCAAGCTTAAACTCTAAACCAAGGGTTTCACCAAGAAAATCAATAAAGTTTCAAGCTTTATTTGATTTACTTAAGCAAGAAGTAAATCAAGCGTGATTAAGGGCTGGAAGTCGAACCAACTACACCGGTAACCTACAAAAGACGTTCAAGAAAGATGGTAGGCGAGACGAGTCAACCACATCCTATTGAACATTCCAAAACGGCTCTTCAATGTCCAATGTTAACAAGCACGAATTATAACATATGGGCAATAAGAGTGAAAGCGGTATTCCGAGTCCATGGAATACTTGATGCACTGGAACCAAAGGAAGGAACACAAGTCGTTGATAAGCAAGATCACATGGCAGTTGCGTTACTTTTCCAGGCGATTCCAGAAGAACTTGTCTTTCAAGTTTCAAAATTCAACACGGCCAAAGAAATCTGGGAAGCTTTGAAGACCAGATATGTGGGTGTTGATCGGGTTCGTGAAGCAAGGTTGCAAACCTTGGAGACGGAATTCGAATCTTTAAAGATGAAAGTCAACGAATCAGTCGATGACTTTGCGGCTAGGATGGGCAAAATTGTAACTGAAGTCAATAGCTTGGGAACATTTTATGAAGACAAGAAACTTGTTAAGAAGCTACTTGCATCCGTTCCGGATAGGTATGTTGCAATTGTTGCCTCAATAGAACAATTTGCGGACTTGAATACTATGTCTTTTCAAGAAGCAATTGGAAGGTTGAAAGCTTTTGAAGGAAGAATGAAGGGTGTTGACACTACTTCTGAAGATCAAGGCAAGTTGATGTTCGGAAGGGCCGAAAGATATGATAAGAAAGGTCGTGGAAGGAATTCTTCTAGTGGCAACGGTAAAGGTCGAAACTTTTCTTCTCAAAACAAATCTAATGGTAGTGGTCAAGCTAATAACCACAACCGTAACAACTCTGGGAGCAATACGGAGCAAAAGAAGAACAAAAGCCGAGACCTTTCAAAGATTCAATGCTTTAGATGTGATGAATATGGTCACTTTGCTTCTAATTGTCCCGAACGCCGTGAACAAAAGAATAAGCATGTGGCAAACCTTTTGAAAACGGAGGATGATGATGACCCGACACTTTTTATGATGAAAAGCGTTCAAGAAGTGGTTTTCTTGAATGAAGAAAAGATTATCCCAAACCAATTGAATACTAAGCCAAACGAGGAAGACACTTGGTATTTGGATAATGGAGCAAGTAATCACATGACGGGGATCCGAGAATACTTTTCGGAGTTGAATGAGAATATCTCCGGAAGAGTGAAGTTTGGTGATAACTCCTACATCGAGATAAAAGGAAAGGGTTCGATAATCATTCAAGGGAAAACGGGTGAGCAACGGTTAATCACTGGAGTCTATTACCTACCCGAGCTAAAAAGCAACATAATTAGTCTTGGGCAAGCTACCGAAGGCGGATGTGACATTCGTATGAAAGGTAACCTTCTTACTATGCGTGACTCAAATGGCAAGCTTTTGATGAAGGTTCCTAGAACAAGTAATAGACTTTATAAGATTAAGCTTCAAGTTGGAAGTCCGGTGTGTCTCAAAGCAAAGATGGAAGATGATGCTTGGTTATGGCATGCTAGGATGGGTCACATTAATTTCGAGACGATGGAATTAATGGCAAGGAAGGGCATGGTTGAAAAGTTGCCAATAATTCATCAAGAGAACAAGTTGTGTGAATCTTGCTTGGTAGGAAAGCAAACCAAGAAGGCGTTTCCTAAAGCTGCAAAATTTAAGGCAACACATCCTCTTCAACTTATACATGCCGACCTATGTGGACCAATCTCTCCACCATCCATAGCGGGTAACAGGTACATATTTGTTCTTATTGATGACTTTTCTCGCTTTATGTGGACTTTTACCTTGAAGGAAAAAGGAGAAGCATTTGAATACTTCAAAAAGTTCAAAGCTTTAGTTGAGAAAAAGTCGGGAAAGAAGATTATTACCCTAAGGACCGATAGAGGAGGTGAGTTCACTTCAAAAGAATTTACCAACTTTTGTGAAAACGAGGGTATAACAAGACATCTTACCACTCCCTACACACCACAACAAAATGGAGTCGTGGAAAGGAGAAACCGGACTCTTATGGGAATGACTAGAAGCATCTTGAAAGCACGAGACGTACCAAACTATATGTGGGCTGAAGGAGTTAGGCACGCCACATTCTTGATTAATAGAGTTTCAACTCGAGCTCTAGTTAATCAAACTCCATATGAGGCTTTCAAAGGAAAAAAGCCTAACTTGGAGGGTTTACGGGTATTTGGATGTGTAGCTTATGCAACGGGTACAAGGCCATATTTACAGAAGTTAGACGACAGGTCAACACGACTTATTTATATCGGAAACGAGCCAGGTACGAAAGGTTTTCGATTGTTCAATCCAAGAGCAAAGAAGATTGTAGTATGTCGTGATGCGGAGTTTAATGAAGAACTTGGCTGGAAGTATGTTGCTGGAAGCGAAACACACGAGCTAAACCCAGGTATGTTTATCATAGAATGGCACGGTTCTATTGATACGGGTTGTGGATTTGTTAACCCAGGTATGACCGATGAAGTTGAAGCTGAAGATTTAGAGGCTGAAAATCAGCATGATGCTGATGAAAATCAACCGGTCAATACCGAACAAGAAGACCAAATCGAGGCGGGTAATGACCCTAATCCTGTGACAGAAACTCAATCAATTGTGAGGCGTTCTTCAAGGGTTTCAACTAAGCCAACTAGATTTAATGACTTTATTATGGGGTCTAGTTCAAGAACCTCAGTTGCTAATGAAGATCAAAATCTACTTTTAATTGAAGATGATGAACCAAGAACGTTCCAAGAAGCAAAAGTCTCAAGCAAGTGGATGGGTGCTATGGATCAAGAGATTGAGTCTATCGAGAAGAATGATTCATGGGAATTAGTTGAAGCTCCGGTTAATGTTAATCCCATTGGACTAAAGTGGGTGTACAAAATTAAGAGAAATCCGGATGGTTCAATTAATAAGTTTAAAGCTCGGTTAGTAGCAAAGGGTTATGCTCAAAAGGAAGGAATTGACTATGACGAGGTATTTGCGCCCGTAGCACGGATTGAAACGGTGCGTTTATTAATCTCATTGGCCGCTAAAGAAGCATGGGAGCTACATCATCTGGATGTAAAGTCAGCTTTTTTACATGGAGAACTAAAGGAACAAGTGTTTGTTACACAACCGGAGGGGTTCGTGAAGAAAGGAGAAGAAAGGAAAATCTACAAGTTGAAAAAGGCGCTTTATGGACTTAAACAAGCACCAAGGGCGTGGAATACCAAACTTGATAGAGAACTCAAGCAAATGTCTTTCAAAAGATGCCAACACGAACAAGCGGTGTATGTGAAGAAGACAAACAAGTCAATCTTGATTATTGCGGTCTATGTGGATGATCTCTTAGTAACCGGTTCGAAGCTTGGCGAAATCGGTGAATTCAAGAGACAAATGCAAGAAAGGTTTGATATGAGTGACTTGGGAAAGTTGAGCTATTATCTTGGCATTGAAGTAAAGCAAGAGGATTCAAGTATCTCAATAAGTCAAGAAAGCTATGCAAAGAAGATCTTGAAAGATGCTGGGATGCATGAAGCAAATCCTACTCAATGTCCATTAGAACCTGGAATGAAGTTAAGCATGGACAAGGAAGGAAAGCCAGTTGATGCAACTTTGTTTAGACGGCGAGTTGGTTGTCTAAGGTACTTACTACACACTCGACCTGATTTATCTTTTTCGGTTGGTTTGGTTAGTCGTTATATGCAAGAACCAAAAGAATCACATATGGCAGCTGTGAAACAAATACTAAGGTATATCCAAGGTACTTTGAATTTTGGAGTGCGATATAACCAAGAGAAAACCAAGGAGTTAGTAGGGTTTAGTGATAGTAGTTATGCTATGGACCAAGATGATGGTCGTAGCACAACTGGGCACGTATTCTATCTAGGTAAATCACCTATCACTTGGTGCTCACAAAAGCAAAACACGGTGGCTCTATCGTCTTGTGAAGCCGAGTTCATGGCAGCAACCTCAGCCGCGTGTCAAGGGATATGGTTACGTGGATTGTTGAGTGAGATAACCGGAATGGAAGAAGAAGTGGTGGTCTTATTTGTTGACAACAAATCGGCTATTGCACTTATGAAAAATCCAGTCTTTCACGGGAGAAGCAAGCATATCAATACACGTTATCATTTTATCCGAGAATGTGTTGAAAGAGGCCAAGTACAAGTTGAGTTTGTAAGAGGTGATTTGCAACGTGCTGACATTCTGACGAAAGCTCTCGCAAGGATTAAGTTCAAGGAAATGCAAGAGTTACTCGGAGTTGAAGACCTCCTTATCTCGAGTCAGAAATTACGGGGGTGAATGTTGGGCTAATGTCTGACCGAGCTAATGGACAGATAAACCGAACCAAGCATGTGGGACGAGTTACAAGAATAGTCTAATTAGGATTCCTTATTTTTAGCTTTAAGATAAGGATTATCTTATTTAATTAGACTTGTAGTTGGATTAGGAAAGCTAGTTTCTATTCCCTATATAAACAATCCAAACGAGCTAGGTTTGGGAGTGTAATCAATATTCAGTTTTTTGAGCTTATATTTTCTGAATAAAAGTGGAGAGCGTATTCCCATAATATCGTGTACCTGTTTGTTCATTATTTAAGTCTTGTCCTGTTTCTGTTTGTGTTCGATCCCTTTGTGACTTGATTATGTCGATAAGCAGACAAACCATAGAGCCAATGCGATAGGGTTCTACTAAAAAGGTCTTTTGCATAAGGAGATACGTGCTAGCTATACTCAAAATGAATGTCATTAAAATAGAACAATACAATATTTTCTTATATTTTTGGCACAGCTTCTGGTTTAAAAGTATGATCATAGTCAAGATCAAGTCTAACATTATCACCATATAAAAAATATGTCAACTTACCTCAAGCATGTAGCGCTCAAGTCAATGCAACAGCCGCAATGAAGATCCACATTGCTCAGGTGCCCTGTACCATCTTATTGCAACACTTCGATTATCAGCAAGTTTAGATTGCCCAATTCATTAGAGTTTATTATAATAGTTTGCATGAAAAGTTCTCAGCAAATACTTACCTTTAAAAGTTTCGAGTATAGCGAGATTGATCGGTGTGATGAGGATGTGTTTCTGATCTCAAAATCAGCCCTTTTTTATGTTTTTTTTTGTTCTATATCCATGTATAAAATGAACAGTTTTCTCCAATGCAACCCTACACATTAGCTCAAATAAATTATAGTATGTTGGTTCATAGTTACCAGTTCCATTGCTAGGATTCAAGAACCAAAAATAGCAGATGAAGATCAAATTAAATGTTTTTTGTGCACCAGTTTGATATATGCTTAATTTGTAATGAAAAAGTGGACTAATCTTGTTAACTTAACTATAATAGGACATGTTAAAAGAGTTTTAACTAATTAATAAGATTTGAAAGTGCATTAATCTTTATGGTAGAACTTCATTCAGATGTTTCCTTGGAATCTGCATTGTTACAAGATTTCCTAAATCACTTTCATTATAATACAACTTTGCACTCATATTAAACTAATTAATAATATTTTTGAGGAACGAAAATAAAAAAGGTCGTGGGTCAACCCAACTGATGGGCAATGGTTACCTCTTTCAGCACGACCTTGTTTTGACGATACAGGTCAGGTTGGGTTGACTCATAACATTTTTGTTCCAAAGTTGTGATGTTTTTCATAGTAATAGTTAGTGTGTCTTGTTATGGCTTCTAAACTTGCAACATTTTGGCAGTAATGGAAAGCCACCAGGCACATCAATATCTGTAATGTTTTTGCAACTATTAGAAAATTGTTTTTTTTTGTTTTTTTTTAAATAAATTCCAATTCTTACTTCCTAATACACATAAAGCAAGCTAAAATGGGGTGTTTAGATTAGCTTTCAAAACTTTTAATTGAAGTAGAAATGCCAATTCTTGCTTCCTAATACACATAATATCATTTTTCAAAACAATCCAAAAAATAGCGTATGATTGCTAAACAACATAGACATAAACCATTCTAACTCAGCTGATATTTTCTTATGTTTGTTCATTTTAGTGTAAAGAAACAAAGAAACATATCAAAGACTATTATCTAGAATTTCCTCTCACATCTGTATCAAATCATTACATTTATCAAGTCGGCCTTAATATGTTCAATGCTACATCAAACTTTTATTTAGTTATATGTCTTATAACAGAAAAGAGTGTACTTTCATATAGTTTGATGGGTTATAACACAGAAGAAGAGTTTGAATCTCACCCTACAAAAAAAGCACGAACAATTTCCATTTGGATACGATCTTGATATGTTTTTTGCTATTCTCAAGGGAATCATTTATTGTTATCCTCTTCAATATTATAGTGTGCTTTACTAACCTTAACGTTGGTCTATATTCTCGTGTCTTGCTTTACAAAATTTAAGGAGCTTATGTTGTTGGACTTATAGCCCATGCTTTTAGAAGATCATATTCAGTGTGTCCTGATGACGTGTTTTTAAGTGGTCCTTATTGATTATTACATGCATCGTGGCACATGACTGAGCCATCGATGCTCAAATGGCATTATACATATTTCAATAACATTGACTTACCTGTGAAGTAACTAATGGTTGAGCAGTCAAAGATGCGACCGTGAATGCGTTGTGGCACATGACCGGGGCCCCTTTTTGAACCATTTGTAGCGACTCTGAATTAAGCACATCAAAAGATTCATTAAATGACCCCGTGAAAATATATAGTGTAAGCTATAGACTAATACAAATTGTAAATTGGAGTCGGCCTTACCACAACTTGTCTTAGTTGTCCTACTGGTTGTTGTAGTCCACTTGCTTGTGCTCTTCACTCATTCATATCAAGACTTGGACTTGGCTACTGTTACATTAACAAAGAAAAAAGAATAGTATACAGAAGATAGAACACAATTATTTCGTTTGAATCTATGATGAATACCAGCTAACTTTGGATCATCCAAACTTGCTTAGGCTTTTAGACTATATAAAAATACAGCTAACTATGAATGCCAGCATGTAGCGCTCAAGTCAATATAAAAAAATGGGTAAGTAACATGAAATGAGTTTATCATTATCCGCTTATAAAATCTATTTCTTACTTGAAAATTTTAGTTTTTCACTTTTTCTACTTGTAAATAAGCAATCCCAAAACACTCAGAACTAAATAAAAATAAGTAAACTTGATTATTTCATTTGTTAATCCATGATCATAAGTTGACCCACTTGTATCTCAAATTTTTGTGTGAAATGATGGTGATTTGTATAGGTTTCATTTTTTGTGTTATAAGGTTGTTTGGTTGTGTCATAGTGTAAACTTATATTGCTGCTCTGGATGTGCTATGAGATCTCGAAATCAACAAACACCATATTAGCTTCATAGCCATTTCATCAAACATGAACTATGCATAAATTAATGTCATCACTTACTTTCATTTGAATGTCTGCATCGTGACAGTTTGCTGCATCCTTGACACTGGTTCCTGCACATTGATTTTAACAAATAACACACAAGTTAGTTAGGCGTTTCGTCAAACACTTGGTCTACACTCTACACATACCATCCTAGACATTTAAATCGCATTTTAAACACCATAAAATTTCAAAATATGCGTAGTATCGGACAAGTTTACCATAGTCTGTGTGATGATAAGAATCGACCAAATGAGCTACATTATTTATATACTTAGTGATAGGGTTATTCTCAATTATTTTGAATCAAGAATCAAAATAAAATGATTTGGTGTAGGTTTATTTTTGAATTAACAAAAATCGTAACCGATTGTGTAGGTTTTTTTTTTTTTTTTTTTTTTTTTTTTTTTTTTTTTTTTTTTTTTTTTTTTTAGATTGATTTTGAATGCTTAGGGATATGATTGGGGGGTTATGGTAGAAGTGAGGAAGGCATGTGTTTTTTGTATGACAGCTAAGTAACTGTGATATGCTGGCATTCTTTTGGGTTTTCACCTATTTCTTTCATGCCAAGTTGCATATGTGACTTGACAAGTTCCTCTAATATATATGTTGGGAGATATGATTGTCCAAATCTTGTTGTACACCTGTAATAATGCTTTTTGTTTGATATATTTTGAATAA
>LBNU01023358.1:21562-31759 GCA_014162995.1 Artemisia annua
AACCTAGGAAAAATATAAAAAGATGCTACTGTTTAACACATTTATATAGAATTATTTAATTTAACAGTTTTACTTAATTACTAAATTAAATAATATTAAATCTAATAAATACTAAATAGAAAAAGAAAATTCTAAGAAAATTACTACAAATACTTAAGGTGACAAACTAATTTTAAAAATTATAAAAACAGAATATTATTAAGCTAAATTTAAAAAGAGAAAATGAAAATTAAAAATATTAAATAAAAACTATCACTTTTATTAAAAAGTGATTATTTTTGGAATTTTCTGTTTGAAACTTGTTTGCACAATGAAAATGGACAACTTTTATGAAAACACTTTTTTCAGAGATTAAAAATAAGCACAATGCAAGCTTTTGTTCTTGACAGTTTGACTTTGGTCAAACTAGCAATGCAAAAGCTAGAAATAAGCTACACAGTGATCACAAATGATTGAAATAGCTACAAACAACTTATATGAACATGAAATAAACCAAAGATACAAGAAAAGCACACTGGATAAGCCAAAAAGCACAAATAAGCAATTTCAGTAACCTAAGTGACTCACAGGCCTGCAGGTTTTTTGTTGGCTTGATTCAGCTTATCAAATAAGTTAGAAAAAGCAAAATAAAGCTAGAACTGAAAACTATGGTTGCTTGGCTTTCCAAAAAGCCAAGAATCACAAGGTGGGGCCCACTAATAAGCTCTGTGTGAGCTTATGAAGATGGGTGTTTTCACTGACTATTGTTGAACACTGTTGAATAAGGCAAACAAAATGAAACAAGCAGCCCTATTGGTTGAGTTCTAAAACACAAAATAAGCTTTGGACTTTGAAGTATGGCTGATAAGCTTTCCAAAAAGCCAGGGTTCAACAGGTGGGACCCACTAATGAGCTCTATGTGAGCTTATGAAGATGGGCTCAAACCTGTGACACAGGGTAAGTTTATGAAAAAGTCTGTTTTAAAAGCCAATGAAAAAGCTATCTGAAAAGCTCTAAAGTAAAAAACAATTATTAGCACAAGTAGCTGACCAAAAGGGCTTTCCAAATCAACAAGAATCACAAGCTAAGACTAACTAACCAAGATTGTGCAAGCTTATGAACTTTGGTGAAAACTGTGATACAGAACACTTTTTTGAAAAACTATCTAAGAAAAGCTATCAAATAAGCAGTATATAAGCTAGATAAAAATTAAATAAAAATACCCTAGTGAAGCTTAGCAACCAAATATTAATACCCTACAAGCTTTTAACCTAATTCACAACAACAAGATCACAATTAAATCAACTAATTTATTCAAAAACTTCTTTCTGTCAAATTGACTTTTTTGATTTTTGCACTAAGTTGACTTTGGTGAGTTTTGATCTTAATTTGTGGACTGATTATGTTGTATTAAACCATAAGAACATGAAATCTAGCAATATTAACAACTAATGAACTGATTTGAAGAATTTGGACCAAAAATCTTTGACAGATTATGAATGAGATGAGATTAAGAGTGATTTTGACTTTTTACAAATGACCACTGGATTTTATGCTTGTTTTGAGTTTATTAGATCCTAAGTGACATGTATCAAGCACAAACAACAACCAATGAACACTGGATCATACTTATAGCTTTCAATCCAAACAACCTTTTTAACTGCACTAATGTTGGTTTTCAAAAGAACTTGGTGATTTAGATTATGAAACTGAGTTCTAACACCTTAATATGATTAAGCAATCCAAATTAAGCACAGAAACACAGGTTTGAACCACAATTACTCAAGATGATCAAAGATTCAATTTTTAACAGTGAAAATGAATTTATGATCAATTATGAAAATCACTGAATAAACCTAAGTTTTTAAGCAATAATAAGACTAATGAACACCAAATAAGCACTAGAACACAAAGATTAAGCAAAAATAAGTACTAATACAGTAAAATGCAAAGTTACACTAAAACTTGAATTTAAGAAATTAAACTAGAAAAACCTTTGCTCTAGCTTTACTAGAGTTTCTTTATGCTCAACAAGCTCCTAGCTTATCAGAGATAAGCTAGGTAAAAGTCCATCTTGCCCCTCCATTGTAGGCAACTTCCAATAGCTTTCCACAGTCCAAAGCAAAGGTACCCTGTTTGTTTTGTTTCTGAATTTTTTTTTACCTTTTTATGTTTTCTTATGATTACTATTAACCTAAGTGAGCTTATGACACAGTAACATTAAGCTTAAAGCATTATTAGAGCTAAAACAGAATTTGAAATTGAAATTGTAAACACTGAATTGAAACTGAAACCTTGAGATTTTTGATTACTAAAAGATCAAATTACACTATAGAAACAGAGTACAAGCTTTTGAAAGCAATTTAAACAACTAAAAACTGAAATTACATAAATTCGACACTAACTTAAACTAATTATGACTATGCTCCTTCCTTCTTGCTCCTCTTCTATTTATAGCATGAGATTAGGGTTCCTTGGATGTCTCTGAGTGAATTCATGACCATTGGATGCTCTGAGATTGATCCTAGCCCTTGATTGAGATTTTGGCGCCAAAATGGTTTTATAACCATTTTCTGTATTTTTAATTGCAAGAGGGGGTGGCAGCATTTATTGTGGGGGGTAGTGGGTTAGGTGAAGTGGATTTGGGCGGTGGGATGTGATGGAGATGGTGGGTGTGAGGTGATGGTTGCAGTGCAAGTTGCAGGGGTGGGGGTGAGAGGGAAGGGACGGGGTTTGACCCGTTTGACCAAGGGTGGGGTTTTTGGGTTTATTAATAAACCTGGGGTGGTTTGGGCTTTGTGGTTTTGGGCCAAGAAAAGAAACAGGCCACAGGCTTAGGGGTGTTGGGTTGTGTTTTGTTTTTGGATTTGGATTTTTGGGTTTATATAATAAGTGGATCCGTTTGGTTTGTTATTTTCACAAGGACTATTTATGTAATTTTCTGGATTTTGAGGGACTGATTTTGACAAGTTTCCAAAGTATTCCAAGGGACTAATATTGCCATATTTGAATAACCAAAGGACTATAATTGCCTTTTTCCCATTTTAAATATCCAGGGACCATTTCTGCCAACTTGTGAAACTTCAGGGACCAATCTTGTAATTTTCCAAATTTTTACCACAAGGACCAATTTTGTCACTGATGAATAGTACAAGGTTTATTTTTGATTATTTTCACTTTTTAAATTCACCAAGGACTATTTTTGACATTTTTCAAACTTGGGGGACCAAAGTTGTAAATTTGTGATTTTTGATTTTCAAAGGGTTTGTTTTGACAACTTATGAATCCCCAAGGACCCTTTTATGATATTGCATATTTTGAAATATTCAAGGACTAGTTTTGTCAATTTGTGAAAGTTGAGGGACTGAAACTGCCAATTGTGCAAACTTTGTTTGTTTTTCATTTGTTTTCAAACATTTTGCATCTAGAACACATAAAACACACTTTTGGAATATTTTCACTATTTTGATGCATTATTGGGTGTTTTTGGATGTTTTGGCAGTTCAGATGATAGAAAAATGATGAGTATTTACACACTCATCACTCACAACACATGAATACAACACATGAAAATTTCGGTCTAAACGAACCGATATTATAGATAGCACAACCATTCCTACATAGTAGAGTCACACGTGATACATTTGTTTGTACAACAACCATAAGACAACAAGTTCTTTAAACTATGTCCCACACCTCGGGAAACTAGGATAATAGTAAAAGCTAGTAAAGATATAAGTCTAGTCTAGAGGCTTCCTGGTGTCCCTCTGAGTGAAATTAGGGTTGTGGCCTTATAGGATTGAGGTGAGTCCTGTAGTGGGGTCTAAAGTTATGCATCAATCATGTCCGAGATAGTGTAGATTCCAAACCATTCTTGAAGAATCTGCGGATGTCCCTGTTGAGTCTGTGATCTTGATATTATCCGCGAGGTGTTATCTAATTCATGGAAAGTGGGACTGGAAAAGGGAAATGACAATGGTGGTACTGAAAAGGCAAGGTTAGTCTCCCGAATCTCGAAGTCTCAGTAGTGGGTGATGCTGGAGTAGTGAACCTCACACGCTTCTTGAGCGGGAAGTGTAGAGTAGATGTAAGAGTAGTGATAGGTATAGATGATGGTGGTGGTGGTGTATGAACGGTAGGTATCCTAGGGGTAGGGGTAACAAGGCATACCCTCTTCATAGCAGTCTTGATCATCTTGCGACGGCGGAACATGAGAGTCTGTCCTGAGTGAACAGGAGTAGCATGAGATGATGAATCTGTAGGTGCATGTGTAACTGATGGTGGTGCAATGGGAGAAATATGTGGAGTGGGGGCAACCTCATCCTCCTCGAAGGCCTCAGTGTCCTCACCCAATGCCAAAAGTGGCGAATGTGGTGCTGGATAAATGGGTGAAACAATAGAAGTGGAAGAAGACATAGCGTCCTCAATGTCAGTGTCCGAAGAGAGTATGATAGGGTGTGAATCTGAACACATGTCTCTGTGCCAATCAATGTGAAATGAAATGAATAACCCGAGTAATGAAATCACATAAATAATGAATATGCACTTATGATGTAATGATGAGATGCTATCATGGGGTAGTTATAGTCTAGGGTATAAGGACAACCTAGTTCACTATAACCTTTGCTCTGGTACCAATCTGTCAAACCCTGAATTTACTGTTTGGCAGCGGAATGGAATACCTGGGTGTAACGTTCATGGCATCTCATACAAGGTTATNTCTAGTCTAGAGGCTTCCTGGTGTCCCTCTGAGTGAAATTAGGGTTGTGGCCTTATAGGATTGAGGTGAGTCCTGTAGTGGGGTCTAAAGTTATGCATCAATCATGTCCGAGATAGTGTAGATTCCAAACCATTCTTGAAGAATCTGCGGATGTCCCTGTTGAGTCTGTGATCTTGATATTATCCGCGAGGTGTTATCTAATTCATGGAAAGTGGGACTGGAAAAGGGAAATGACAATGGTGGTACTGAAAAGGCAAGGTTAGTCTCCCGAATCTCGAAGTCTCAGTAGTGGGTGATGCTGGAGTAGTGAACCTCACACGCTTCTTGAGCGGGAAGTGTAGAGTAGATGTAAGAGTAGTGATAGGTATAGATGATGGTGGTGGTGGTGTATGAACGGTAGGTATCCTAGGGGTAGGGGTAACAAGGCATACCCTCTTCATAGCAGTCTTGATCATCTTGCGACGGCGGAACATGAGAGTCTGTCCTGAGTGAACAGGAGTAGCATGAGATGATGAATCTGTAGGTGCATGTGTAACTGATGGTGGTGCAATGGGAGAAATATGTGGAGTGGGGGCAACCTCATCCTCCTCGAAGGTCTCAGTGTCCTCACCCAATGCCAAAAGTGGCGAATGTGGTGCTGGATGATTGGGTGAAACAATATAAGTGGAAGAAGATATAGCGTCCTCAATGTCAGTGTCCGAAGAGAGTATGATAGGGTGTGAATCTGAAGACATGTCTCTGTGCCAATCAATGTGAAATGAAATGAATAACCCGAGTAATGAAATCACATAAATAATGAATATGCACTTATGATGTAATGATGAGATGCTATCATGGGGTAGTTATAGTCTAGGGTATAAGGACAACCTAGTTCACTATAACCTTTCCTCTGGTCCCAATCTGTCAAACCCTGAATTTACTGTTTGGCAGCGGAATGGAATACCTGGGTGTAACGTTCATGGCATCTCATACAAGGTTATGTTGAACGACCTAAAGTGTCGTTTGAAAAATACATCGCTTGATCATTTAAAACAATCAGAGTTTACAAAAACATAGGTCCCAAAAGGTGTTGCAAGTTTATCAAAAACAAGTTCATATAAGATCAAACGATACATAAGTGCATGAAATATAATGTGAGACACGTCGACTTCGCGACTCCATGTAGGTCCAAATGCATGCCAACATGAGCTACTTTAATTTCCTGAAAATACATTGTTAAAAACGGTCAACAATAATGTTGGTGAGAAATCATAGGTTTATGTAAATGAAGTGCTTTTACGGTAACCACAAGTATAAAAATGATGATGATGAAATTTCGCCTGATGAATAAAATCGTACATTAGCCCTTAAGCTCATGACCCCGAAGCTGACTGATGAAAATGCCCCTCCAGAGTGTTTTGCCAGACACTCTAATGATGTTAGAAATGAAATGCGTCCGTTATGACGGTTGGTATAACCAACACGGATGGAGGCGTCACCCTCAATAGATCTATCCACTAACTCTCCCTTAAGCATAATTAACGGTTCATGATAATAAATAGGGGACCTTAACATGGCAATACAGTAACTTAAGCAATGTACTTGAATTTAATACTTTGGTCCGTATAAAAATGATGATGCAACGTATTCTCCCCCGTGGGATTTGAAATTAAAATATTGAATTGAAAACGGGGCTATGAAAACTCACCTCAAGCAATAAGTGATATGATATAAGCAAGTGTGCGTGGAAATCGAGGCACGATAACTCTAACCGCGACCTAAATAATGCATATGTCTTAGGTTCGAAAACAAGGTCAAGCATGCAAGTCATACACTACATTATCACTTGTACATGTTGTCATAATATTTATCGCCAAAAATGTAGTTAAGTCGGTGTGTTCTTTTATTTAGAAAATCATCCTTGAGAATACGTAACTTGTTAATTTCGTGACCAAACCTTAGTCTTCTTGTCCATAAGTATATTGAAAATTTCTAACGCACCTAAAAAGTATATGCATGGTTCTACCATTTTTGTTTACTTCATTTCAACCAAAATACACTCAAAATGGTCTAAAATTCACTTTGAAAAATCCTAACAGCTTCATTTTTGCACTTATATGCTGTCATATATTCAATGATTGCGGCCACATACTTTTAGCCATATCTTTCACCTCGTAGCTCCGTTTATTAAGTTTAAACTATCCACACGAAGGTATTTAAGTGTACTCTAGGCTTTTCAAGGTCTCGGCTAGCCTAAACATCCTTTACACCTCAGTTTTCATCCTCAAATATTCAGACTAGGGATGGCAAAAGCACCCGAAAGCGACGGGGAAAACCGAAACCCGAACCGCTTGTGTCGGGTTCGGGGGCGGGTTGGCGGGTTTGGATGCGGGTTTGGGTATTGATATAATTTTTTAGCCGGGTACGGGTTTGGGTACGGGTTCGGGTAATACCCGCCCAATTACCCGTACCCGTACCCGTATCCGCTTACCCGAATCTATATCCGCTTTATTGATATTATAATTAACTAGAATATATATACATTATATATAATTTCTTCCATTATATTTTTTTATATACGTATCTCTATTAAATAACATATTTTATTCTGTACATGAATTATCCAAATGGGTCAAATCGTTTGATACGATATTCATTTTCTTTAACTTTAAAAAAAATGAATATATTATGGTGTTTCCTTTGTTTTTCGGTGGATTTTAGTGTGACTTAATATTAATACCGCCATTTTGTCCATATAATATTTAATTGGGGATAACCGAAACCCACGGGGAAAACCCGAAAAACCGATGGATTTTATAAACGGGTACCCATCGGGTTGTGGGGCGGGTTTGGGTATGGATTTCATAAACGGGTACGGGTACGGGTTCACTAAAACCTGACCCAAACCCGACCCGTTGCCATCCCTAATTCAGACAGACTACTCTTTTTCATAAAATGTCGCTTTTCGTCGTTAATCTTGAAAATAGCATATCTTTTTCGTTATAAGCCCGTTTTAACCCATTCAAGCGGCCACGTTTGCGTTATTAAGTCTATTTTCTATATTTCTAGCCGAAAATGGTCACTGAGTTACTTATTTTTCTGTAGGAAATTCGAAAGGGGACAGATTTTTTATTAAAAGTGTCAAACTATATTTCCTAGTGTTCTATTTATTATGACCACTTAACCTCAACTCCAAATCTAGTCCTAGTTCACCCATCAACTTCTCAACTCAACAATAGTGATTTAAGTATAACTTAGCAATATTCCAAGTCCATGTACATGATCATCAAAATATTTGAATCTACAAATTTACCAACATATATGTATATATAAAGTTTATTTGTAATGAGATCTTGTTTAAAACATAAATTTTTGAAGGGTCATTGTAAATGTAAAGCTTTTTCAACATGTACCAAGTGATAACTAAGTATAGATACTTGATAAGCGTCAAAAACATAAAAGTCATGAAGTTTTAGTAGTGTAAGGTTACTTACAAAAGAGATTAGTGAGATGAGGATGTAGGATACTTGTTTAACCCCAAGATTTTTCCAATAACTTTGTAACCAAAAATCTTGTTGATGCGTGAGATTGCACCCTCTAAAAAAGGTTTTACTTCTCAAGGGATCTTGAGAAGCTTGCAATCCTCACCAGGCAGTGTACCTGACTGATGTAGTATAGTGTTATGGCAAGTATCGGGGGATTGATCGTTCTCTAGGGGAATAGTGTAGTTAGGATTGAATAACTACTCTAATAGGTCTAAGGGTGAAGGAAGATTCTTTTTGTATTTTATTATTTTTATAAAAGCAAGTAAAATCTCGGTTTTGAAGGAGTGGGCGGAATTAGTTGCTAGTCAACTAACCCAAATAACTAATAATGCAAATAAAATAAAATAAACTGAAGGTAAATGTTTGTGAAAACTATATGGAGAGAAGTGTGTTTACTTAGATTTCCTTACTCCCTAACTATCTTTTACCGATTGATTAGTGTGTATTAATTGCGTGGATGACGGATTGTATTCCTTAATAACGGTCGTGGGGGTGTATACGGACTTCCCCAACTCTATAAGCTCCTACTTCACACCTATGTCGAGCCGGCTAAGAAGCTCCTAACATGGGATCACTAGAATTCGCTCATGCATTAAATACAATCAAATAACCTTAGTACACATTGGTTCATGTTTCTTAAGACGTTCAAGCATGTTACCAATTGGAAGTCTGCCAGTTTTCTTAAGCCTAACATCGATAAACATTCATCCAATACAATCAATAACACACCATTCAATCAATAATCAATAGTTAGGTTTTATTAGATCTAAGCAAACATAAAGAAAACCTAGCCTAGCATGTTAAACAATAGACAAGAACAAGATAGAATCAAACAACACATAGACATATTGAATGATTAATTGATTACTTATCTTCAATGTAACATGGAAGATCTCAAGGTAAAAAACCTTGAAAAAGCTGCTAAAATTCGTCTAGGGTTTCTCCCTAAAAATTTCCACACTAATGACTAAAAATTATGATAATATATATAGGAAAACAGATCTGACGGCATCACGTTATAGCCTTGACGCCGTCACCTCGCCGTGTTTAGGGTTTCTTGATGGCCTTCTTGACGCCGTCTCCCTTTAATCTCCCGAAATTCATTCTGGCTTATCAAGGCTTGACGGCGTCACATCCATGCTTGACGCCGTCAAGGGTACTATTCCAGCAGACTTTGGCACTTTGTCGAATTCTTCACTTTTATGCTCCAAAAAACGTCCAAAATGCTTCCTTTTCCAGAATTTCTCTCCAAAGTACCTAAAATGACAAAAGGAACGATTTAGGGCAATATTTGATCAAATAAATACGATTTAGGGCTTAAATGACCCCCGAAAAACGGTACACTTTTCGCCTCATCAAATACCCTTACACTTGAGATTTGCTTGTCCTCAAGCAAATGCACTTTTATTCTAATCAAAATACAAGTTAAGGGTCATTTAACACTAATATAAAAGTAATTACAACAAATAATCGTTCCACTTTAATCATAATAAGCACGAAGATTACACACTAGCACCTCACAAGTAGTGTTTAGATACTCACATCTCTCAGGTGTCATAGAATTATATCTTATAAATGAAAATGAATAATATCTCTCACTACCTGTCCTAGCAAATAGATTACCATAGGCTTGGGAAAGGATCGAAAACCTTCTCCACTAGGCGTAAGCACCTAAGATAAACTATCAAAGAGGGCTTTACAAAAAGGGTTGTAATGAGGTATAGGGATATGATAAACACGGTTTTGTTGGATAAGGGATATTTTACTGGTGGCGAGTTAAAGATCTTGATTAATTACATGTACAATATGGCGTTGCTAAGCCAAGACTAGACTCGACTTAAGCAAATCAAAAACTAATAAAACATAAAATAAACATAAAAAGAGACGGGATGGTAGTCCGTACGTTTTTTCTACTTTTCTTTTTCTCATTTTTTTGTATTTTTCTTGATTTTTCGATTTTTTTTTTTTTTTTTT
>LBNU01023358.1:53735-67822 GCA_014162995.1 Artemisia annua
ATGGCTTCAAATGGTCTACAGTCGTGGGGTGATCTCCAGCGACTCACCTAATCGTGGGTGTACTTAGTTGTGCCCGTGTAAGCTCCTTAGGGGGTATCCGATTAGGAACGGCCTTGGCGTGAATTAGAAGGAGTCTTCACACTATGCTGTTGACGAATTCTAGTTCAAACCTGTAAGTACCGGTTGTATTATCGCTAACTGTTTTATTTCAGGTACAAATGCCATCTTGAACACCAACTTCCACATGCTCATACATACATCTCAAATGCCAAAGAAAGCTCGATGCAACATCACAGTCTAAAGAAAAGATTCTACGACAAAAAAGCATGAATCTTCAACAACAAAGACAAAGAGCTACGAATGCATAACTACAACACAGTCAAAGATGTGTGAGCATGTCGGAACGAAGCGAATTCATTGGAGACACCGAAAGTGACGTATGGCGGATTACAACATCATCTATTGTTTTCACATCAACAAAGACAAAGATCAAAGAACGATGATATATTTCTACTACAATCATTTTTGAGTTCGTGATGGTCTAATGGGGAGATTGACGGACGATCTGAACAAAGTAAAAGAAGGAAAGAATACCCGTTGGAATTCTAGCACAAGAAGAATGGTAAAGAACTTCATCCATGCCATTGAAGAAAGGCTCAACCGGAGGGAATAGATCAGGAGGCTGGAAACTTATATCGGGGTTCGTCCATCGTTTCCGATCCTGACATTTCAAAGGCCTAACGCAAAGTTCACCGACTTCAATGCCTTGACCTCATCTCAGACTTAAGCTTCTGGTATAACCATTCATTATTTCCAATTCATTCTTGATTATTGTGAATTATTAAGGCTTGTGTACACATAACAGTGCACAACCCATACCTTGTAAAGAAAGGACCCTGTAGTACGCTTCAGTGCTACAATCCTAAGATAAGGAGCGAAGGCTTCTTACTTTTGAGTAGAATTTATCAAACTTTTCAGATTTTCACAATTCTAACTCAAAAGACAAGTATTTCACCTCAATGAGTATCCACAAGTTGAGGGGGAGTACTTGTACCAAAACATCCTTCTTAAAATCTCAAATCTTTGATGATAACTCCCCATAAGACTCAAAATGCATATTTTAATCAAAATCGTTTGCAAAAACAACATTTGATATGCTATTTTTGAGGGGGAGAAGAAGAAAATGATCAAAATATGATGTGGCAAAGTTGTATCTCACTCGAGCTCGACTCAGTATTGACCCAAGAATTGACGAAACAAAAACCGTTAGTATTCGAAAGGATTTATCCAAGTAGATTGTACCGTTTCGAGAAACTCTTTCTAGACGTTACTTTGACGGGTCTAACTTCCTTTATGGAATGTTTACAACTTCAAGGTAGTTATTAGGGCTAGTTGTCACCTAAAAACTGACAATGCATCCCTTTAACTAAGCAATGTAACCGTGTCCCTCGGGTACATGTCTATTAAGAGTGGATCAATTCTAAAGTGCTAACTTCTCCCGCATGTGTTATTTTCCGCAAAATATTCATAAGCACATGTGGAGGGGGAGTATTTCATAAGAAAATAAAACCCTCAAAGTGTTATAAAATGTTTTTATTCACAAACACTTTGAGAGAGTTTCAAATGAATGGTTTCAAAAGGCATCACTAGGATAGTCATGGAGTTATAAGGTGACTAAGGTTAGGAATAACCGTCCTATGATCCACCTAAACCGGAGGGATCTACCCAAGGACATCACCAATAGTTAGTATTTAGAAGTCCTTAGGTATGATTCGAAAAAGGAGAAATGAATGAAACGGAGAAAGAAGGGGTTGAGGAATTAAAAAGAAACGTTATGAAAAGGGTGAAAAGAAATGAGCCCTCCAAATTATTCAACCTTAGGGCAGACACCGGGTTCAATTCATATGCTACTGGTTGTTGCTAAGGCGACACCGGTATTGAAGATAAAAGACGTCATGGACCCAGTGACGCATGCACCTTAACCTTCTAGCCACTCGGGTATCTCTCAAAAGATACTTGTTTCATTCTCACGGGGAACCGTTGTAATCTATCGACCTTCTATTTAGAGTTGGTTGATATTGAAACAGGAGACCCTGCCCCAATCTCCGCATAGGAAACCATAAGTTGCACTAATTGAGTCTAGAGCCACGAGATACATCAAAGATCTCTTAGGTACACTTAGTAATCTTACATTGGTTGTTCTACATCAATGGACACCAATTGTAAATTATCGAGTCCTTCGCAGATCTTAGCAATCTGCCTAGAACGTTCATGAGGGATTTACTTAGGTATTTCTCGAATGATTGAACGGAAATCCTGCCAGGGTCAACATCAAACAGCCCTGACAGCAGGTCACTTCGGTAATTCCTCGTGGGTTACGCTTAGTGTTTATGATGGCTTCAAACGGTCTACAGTCGTGGGGTGATCTCCAGCGACTCACCTAATCGTGGGTGTACTTAGTTGTGCCCGTGTAAGCTCCTTAGGGGGTATCCGATTAGGAACGGCCTTGGCGCGAATTAGAAGGAGTCTTCACACTATGCTGTTGACGAATTCTAGTTCAAACCTGTAAGTACCGGTTGTATTATTGCTAACTGTTTTATTTCAGGTACAAATGCCATCTTGAACACCAACTTCCACATGCTCATACATACATCTCAAATGCCAAAGAAAGCTCGATGCAACATCACAGTCTAAAGAAAAGATTCTACGACAACAATCATGAATCTTCAACAACAAAGACAAAGAGCTACGAATGCATAACTACAACACAGTCAAAGATGTATGAGCATGTCGGAACGGAGCGAATTCATTGGAGACACCGAAAGTGACGTATGGCGGATTACAACATCATCTATCATTTTCACATCAACAAAGACAAAGAACAAAGAATGATGAATCACTTCTACTACAATCATTTTGAAGACGTCTAAAGCTACAAATGTCAACAGTTAAAGTCCAAAGACAAAGACGTCAAGCAACCTCGATGACCGTGACGAACTTCTATCCTTCAACAATCCTTCATGACCGATCCTTAGGGGGAGATTGTTAGGATCATAGTTTTCAACTATTCAGTCAAGTCTCGGTCATTTCAGTCAATGTAATAGGTTGCTAGTATTATCTTATTTTGCTACGTTATTTAGTTAATCGTATGGTTATTAGTTAAGTTCAAGAAGATGTCCAATGGGCCTAAAAGCCCACGAATTAGAAAGGAAGGAAGGAAGGGAGTGTTGCCCTAATCCTTTCCTATAAATAGGACATCATATCTCATTGTAATATTGTTGGTTAATTTCATATCTTAAGGAAACTCTTGTTCTTTCATCTTTCATATTGATCTTAATCAACCAAGTCTATTTCTCATCTCATTTCTCTCATTTGAATACTTGTGTTTACTAATATGGTGACCTAACAACAATTTCTCTAAACAGGGCCGTGGTGCCTATCCTTCAGGGTTATGAAGATGCCGGGGATTTCACTGTTACCGAAAGATTGAAGACCAGTTTACATGTGAATTTGATGTTCTACGTGATCGTTGGCTCTGTTGCACTCTTTGGACTTATATTTCTTATATTATTGCGCAATAACTGGTTTGTTTGTTGACGAAGTATGGAAATGAGACTTGAAGTTGTTATGTTGTGGTTGTAACAAGAATTAGTAGAACGGAGATAGGTGGATATTTGACATTTGTGTTTTTAATTTTGTATTATCAGGTTTTTAATTGTCATTTAATAGAAAATTAGGAACTGGAAAAAATTAATTTTCTTTAAAAAAAAATTAGGTTATGACACGCAAAAAGGAGTCTCATAAAACGTGGGTCATAAGTGCGTGTCATAGAGGGATGACGCACAAATGCGAGTCATGAAGCTTTATGACGGGTCCTTCATTGACTCTCATTTGCGCGTCATAAGGACTCTTCTTGACATGCATTGCGAGTCAAGGATAGACCTTTTTCTAGTAGTGATAGCTGGCTTTAGTTTTGTATCATTTATACTAATTTTGGACTTATTTGTGACTTTAACAAATTTAGTACGGTCCGGCGTAGAAACTAGTTTTTCTGCTGCAGACCCTGTGGAATCTTTGGGTTCAACGGGCGGAACCCTGTTTTGGGTTCCGTCTGGTCCGTGGATGTCTGTAGCAGCTTTGTTAGTTTCTTGTGCTTTCTCGTCTTGTTTCGTTTGACTCTTTGACGTTTCTAATTTCATGAAACCTAATCCCGTTTTATCAAATGGTGACTTTTGGAGTTTCATTTTCTCATCCGCACAAGAAATACTTTTATCAAACTTTTTAAACTTTGAGGTTTGTTTGATTAGGTCGTTTTGAGTAGTTTTAAGTTTCTCAATTTCGAGTTTAAACTCTTCACATGATTTACACAATGTGTCAATACTTTTATTCTTTTCTAACCTCTTAGCTTTTTCTTTTTATTCATATACTTCATTTTCCAAAAAGTTTCTTTTTAGTTTTCAAAAATTTGTTTTTGTTTATGATTTTTAGACTTAGTTCACAAAGTTTGATATATTCTTTTTGTAATGTATCATCATGAATAGAAGAACAAGATGAGTCGGATTGTACCTCATTTGAGTCTTGAGCCATGAGAGCAATTTCTTCGTTCTTTGGTTCTTCTTCATCATCTTCACTATCGCTCCAAGCACCACTTACAAAAGCTCGTTGAGTTTTACTTTTGGGTGGTTTTGGACATTCTCCTATAAGATGACTTGTGTCTCCGCATCTAAAGCACTTTCTTTCTCCCTTTTCTTTCTTGTCGTCACGATCTTTTCATGAAGCTTTCTTATCATCCTTAGGTTGCCTCACAAACTTTCCACGTCTTCGAAAGAACTTTTTGAAGTCTCTCACGGCCATTGCATATTCTTCATCATCAGTATCTGAGCTAGATTCTTCATCATTACTTGATTGAACTCTAGCTTTCAATGCAATAGACTTCACTTTTTCTTTCTTGCCTTTAGTTATTTCCGAATCTTTTTCCATTACCATTTCATGAACTTTGAGGTTTCCAATTAGCTCATCAAGTGACATGCTTGAAAGATCCTTAGATTCTTCAATTGCCGTCACTTTCGCTCTCGACTTCGGATGGAGTGCTCTAAGGAATTTCCTGACAAAATTCTTGCTACAAAAAGATTCATCAAATGCTTTAAGTGAAGTAATAATAGTGTTAAACCTAGCAAAAACACAATCAATAATCTCATCTTCGGGAATAGTAAATTGTTCATATTGTAGAATAAGAAGATCAATTTTGTTATCTTTAACTTGTGAATTCCCTTGATGAGTGACTATTAAAGATTGTCAAATTTCTTTGGCGGTTTTACACATAAAGACTCTTTCATATTCTTTCTTTGGTAAAGCATTGTAAAGCATCATTTTTGCCTCATTATTTTTAGCAATCAATTTCTTTTGATCTTCATTATGTTTGGTAAAAGAGCTATCCTCATCTTTACCATTTGTACCATCTTTAAAATTAGCTATGTTATCACCATTAATAATTATATACCATAGATCTATATCTTTTGACATCACGTAAGTTTCAAAACGGTTTTTCCAATATATGAAACCATTAGCTTCAAATAGTGGTGGTCTTTGCATAGATTGCCCTTCTTTGTAATTTTCAAAATCCATGGATCGTTTCAAGTTTTAAAACACAATATATTTTAAAAGCTTGAGTAACGTAGCTCTTGATGCCAATTGTGGAAAACCAGGAGGGGGTTGAATAGTTTACCGGTTTTTAAGTTAATTATCTTTTGAAACTTTACGTTTAATCAAAGATCTAAACTACAAGACAATATATAATATGCAAGAGTAACGAAAGAAACAATCAAACCACAACACGATAGTTTATCGTGGTTCGGCTACAAGGACTTTTTCCTCGCCCTACTCCTTGCTTCGAGTATCCAACTCGAGAGTTTCTTTCACTAGTCAACAAGCTCCTTTCACCGGCGGAGAAAACCTTACACGTCGCTTACACAAGATTACCGACACAAAGCTAGATGTCGAGTTCTTTTACAAGGGTACAACCACTCCCGTCACACAATGTATTTTAAGGCATAAAATACTAACCGATCACTACTTAAAGTACACAATGAATAGATGTATAAACCACACTAGTTTACACAAGACTAAGCTAACAAGACTTGCAACTTTATGTTGATCCTTGTAACTTTTGGTATGAACTTGTGATCTCCTTTGCTACAAAAATCTCACACAAATGAAGTGTTAATGAGTTAGATGACTGTAATGAGAATGTATGTGTAAATTATAATGAGAAGTGATAGATGATTTCTTGCAAGTGGTTTGGTATTTATACCCAAACAAGTCAGCAGTCTGGCGGACACGGCGAAACCAAACCATGGGTTCCGTTCGTGTACTCCCAAGGTTCCGCCAGGTCTGACAGACTAATGTGCAAGAAATCTTTCCTTATTAAGCAATGTCACATCCATGTTTCTACTAGTTAAACACACAATAGATAGAGTAAGAGAATTTCTAAAATGTGTAAGAAGTCTTATGGAAAGTCAAACACTCAACCTTTTCATAAATGCTCATGATGCATGTCATGATGTCATGTACATTTTCTATTTAAGGAAATATAAAAATGTTATGTTTTATATGAAATGTAAATGTACCAAATGTTTATATGAAATAAAGTCTAGTTATGCAAGTCTTAAACTATAATTATGTTTTACTAAAAACTAAAGTTTACACTTTGTCGTTAACAAAACTTAGCAAAGATCATAAAATATAAATAACGTTTTTAGACGATATTTGTATTAACAGATCTATTTGGTTGACAACCCATTTGTGCTAGTCCGAGAGATTTCCATTGTGATAGTCGGATAGATAGCCAGGTGCACATTATTTGAGAATAATAGGAAAATGGCAATATTCCTACCCCAAGGGCCCCTATATTATATTTATTTCATTTTATGACGCCACACGTTAAAGTTGAGTTCATGGGACTTATGGCAATATGCATACTAAATTTTCACACAATACACACACTCACTGATTTGTTATTGAAATATTTATCTTGTGTTCAAATGATTTATCAAACTCAAACACTATGGATTCATTCAACAATTTTGTTGACTTTTAGCATGTTTATCTCAAGTAATTGAAGCTAGCTCTGGAGGCATGGAATGGGCATAAGACCTTTGGTCATTGGTGTAACAAATAAATTGAAACAGTCATTTGCAAACACTTATGGTGTCATAATAACTATTAAACATCCTCGCATTATAAATTCAATAATATGAATTTCAAAACGTCTCTTTGAGTCGTTTTCTATAATTATGACTGTGATCCTCTACGTAACACCCAATTAAGTCTTCCGCTGTTGAAATCAAATTTTGGGGGTGTTACATTAGGTAGACGAGAACTTTATAAATTCAAAACCTGGTCAGTAAAACCTGCATTACTCCATCATACTACAGCGCCTAGTTCTAGGTCTTGCGTGATATAATTCTTCTCATGAATTTTCAACTAACGGGATGCGTATGCAATTACTTTCTTCTTTTGCATCAACACACATCCTATGCCTTGACCCGACGTGTCACAATAAACTATGAAATCATCGTGTCCATTCGAAAGTGATAGAATCGATGCATCACACAATTTATCTTTCAACGTCTGAAAGGTCTCTTCTTGTTCATTGCCCCAATCAAACTTCTTTAGTGCCATAGCTTGATTTTTTGGTTGCCCTAAATGAGGGGAGTAACGGCCAAGGGGGAGCAAGCAAGTACATTATCAATGCATTATTTCAACGACATTAGAACACATCGACATCGGGGGAGTATTTTTGTTTTGACAAAAGGGGGAGAAAGTATAAAATTAATATCTAAAATCATGTACGAATACCTAAACTTACAGTTAATATGAGTTTATGTTTCGTCATAATCAAAAAGTAGAAGATTGTTAATACAAATAATTGCCCAGAATGTTATTTATTATTAGAGATCTTTTATGTTTCGACAATGAAAAAAATAAAACATATCAAATGCCCGTAAACAAGTTTTACACTATTAGTTTTATCTCAAATATCACTCAAGGTATGAATATGATTAATCACAACTTGTGTAATGATCAAAGAAAATAATTTTACAAATGCATAACAATTAACATTTTCTTAACTTACATTTTTAAGTTTACTTTCATTTTTGTATACAACATTACTTTTAATTATTAGAAAATATTTTGTTTATAGTCTAGCAATCTTCCATTTTGAAAAAATATCTAACACTAATATTAGAATAAAACATATGGAGTAATAAGTCAAAATACTTTAGTAATATATCAAATGTAATTTTGAAGATAAAACACAATCTTTCCATTATTTGCAAATATACAAAATTAAATTTGGCAAAAAGCCTAACCACTGGAAGCTAGTACAATAAGATCTTTCCTTAATGAACTTAATTACATGCCAAATCTATCTTTTCTTGCTTAACAAGTGTTGTAAACTAACTGACAGAGCCTAACGGATCCACGATCCCCTCTCAGAAAGAGTCGTGGAGCCGTGGCCTGCTGTAAGGGTTTTTTGCTACCTTGAAACTCACCTCTTGCAATCATATTTCCAATTATTTTTACACACATTTCCATACGTTCTTTGATCATTATTTTGAGTTCTAGTAATCATTTGAGTTATCCATTTACATCATCAAAGTGATCCATTTACTTCACCATATTTTTTGCAAAAGAAGAACAATAAGACTATTGAAATTTTCACTTGTGTAGATTTTAGTTTCTTATATTTAGAAAAGTTTTGTTGTGTTGTATTCTAAAGTTTGTAACCAAACACTATACACCCAATTAGAGAGATCGGTTAGTATTTTTGTTCTCAAAATACGTTGGTGAGAAATGTTGGTTCTACCTCGACGATTACTCGATATTTAGCTTAGTATCGGAAAACATTGTAAGTGGTTTTTTCCGCCTTGAAGAGAGCTTGTTGACATAGTGAAAGGATACTCTCGGGTGGTATACTCAAGAAGTAGAGTAGGGTGAGGAAGGTGTCTTCGTTACCAAACCACTATAAATACTCATGTCGTGGTATGGTGTTTCTTATCCTCTCGCCCTTACTTGCTTACCATCTTACATTCATCTATTCATTGTATTTCTTATATTTACTTTTTGCGTTGGTATTATATATATTTTTTGTTTGATTTTACGATAAGTTTTCGAATTAATAATTTTAAAACGGTAAAAACTATTGTTGGGAATAAAGCTAACAGTTACCACTGATAAGCTTGTGGAAGACACTGCTGAAGAATGCACTAGCAGTGGAAACACATTACCACTGCTAGTAAATATTATTACCACTACTGTTAGGATAACTATTATGTATTCGAATATAGAAAAGATCTTCATGTATATTCTATTTTCTTAGTTTATCTTTATCTTGTAAAGGACTCCTTGTGTGCTATAAAAGGAGGTCCTAGGTCATTGTTATAGGTACGTATTAACATTAGAAATCTTCAAGGTGTAACCCTAGTGATAGCTAAGATCACTCGTATTATTCTCAATAATATTGAAGCTTTGGTGTTTAACTTACAACTGTTCTCACTTGCATTACATCATACAATAAACATTCTAAGTATTGTTAAGTATATTCCACGTGCTTAATAATATAACTCAAAGTATCACTCTAACACAAGGCGTGTGTTTAGATCCTACAAGTGGTATTAGAGCCAGGTTTCTGATACTTTGATTTAGAAGATCCAAGGAATTAAAGCTTAACCAATTCACTCAGATCCATGGAGATGGAAAATAACCAGTCCAACTCTGTCCCAAGACTTCCTAAACTTAAACTCAATGAGTTTGAGATGTGGAGGATTATGATAGAACAATATTTTCTCATGACAGACTATGCTTTATGGGAAATCATCTTAAATGGTGACTCCTTCAAGCCTGAGAAAAAGACTGAGAAGATAGGTGACAAAGAGGTAGTAACAGTTTTTGTGCCTACTACAACAGATGAAAGAACTCAGAAGAAGAATGACCTAAAGGCCAGAAGTTCATTGTTCATGACTCTTCCAAAAGATCAAATAATTGCTTTCACCAAGTACAAAACTGCAAAAGAACTTTTTGAAGAGATCTGCTCAGTGTTTGGAGGCAATGATGCTACTTAGAAGACTCAAAAGACATTGTTGAAGCAAAGCTATGAAAACTTTTCTGCTTCAAGCAATGAATCTCTTGACAGCATCTTCACCAAACTACAGAAAATTGTCACTCAATTGACTATGTTTGGAATTGAGGTAGAAAAGGAAGACCT
This sequence comes from Artemisia annua, assembly GCA_014162995.1. NCBI lineage: Eukaryota > Viridiplantae > Streptophyta > Magnoliopsida > Asterales > Asteraceae > Artemisia > Artemisia annua. The sequence goes on from LBNU01023358.1 coordinate 64,003, forward strand.
CAACTTAAAGTTTCTAAGAAGTTTACCTGCTGAGTTTCATACCAATGTTACAGTCTGGGAAAACAAACCTGAGATTGAAACTATGAAGCTCAATGATTTATACAATAACTTCAAGCTGATTGAGCAAAGATTAAAGAAGGCAGGAAAGCTTAGTTCAAGCTCTAACAGCTTGGCATTGATGTCAGATTCAATTGACAATAATGACAGTGAAGATGAAAGTGATGATGACTTTGCCACTGCTGGTTCAACAGTTTCCACTGGCAATGCTCTTGTTACAACTGCAGGTTCAAAGAAGAAGGTTGCTGGTATTGGAGATCCAACCTTTTATGCCTTTATCTCCACTCAAGTTAATGGCTCTATATTGACTCATGAAGACATAGAGCAAATTGATGATGATGACTTGGAGGAAATGGACATAAAATGGCAAGCCAATCCACATCAATGGAAGTGAAACTGCAGGATTTGATAAAAAGAAAGTAGAGTGTTTCAACTGTCACAAGTTGGGACATTTTGCTAGGGAATGCAGAAGACCAAGGAAGCAGGATAACAGATCCACTTGGTACAAGCAAAAGAAAGAGCCAACAGTGGAAGAACCAAAGGCAATGCTGGCAATTGATGGTGTGAGCTATGATTGGAGTTTCATGGCTGATGATGAAGAGACATCTTCAGATGCTGCTCTCATTACAACAGAACATGCTCTCATGGCCTTCTCTGACTCTGAGGTACAAAACTTTGAAAGTTGTTCTAAAACATGTAGGGATTCTAGAGAATGTGAAAGGCTTAATGAATTGTGTGAAAATCAAAGAATAGAGTTGTTTGCTGCTAATTATAATGTGTCAAATCTTAGGAGAGGCATATCTGTGTTAGAAAAACAACTAGAGCATTATAGGGATAATGAGTCAAAATATAATGATGATATGATTGTTCTTAAAAGAGAGTTAGATCATAAGACAGCAGTGAATGAGGCATTTAAAGAAGAGCTTGAAAGGCTTAGAAAGGTAAATGAGAATGTGAACTTATCTGTTGATACCTTATATTATCAATCTAAGTCAATTGATAAAATTTGGGAAGCACAAATGACTAACAAAGCTAAGTCTGGTTTAGGATACAATACAGTTCCTCCACCACTAAGGGGTGTTCCAGCACCCCCTAGCATAGATTTAGCACATACAGGACTAGAAGATTTTCAGGAACCTATTCTTGAATATGGTCCTCCCAAATTTGTGAAAAGTGAGGAAGAGGTTAAGCATAAAACTGATGTTTTTGAAAGTGCAAGTGACTCATCTGTAGCAGATGAGAGTGTTAAAAAGAAAGTAAAGGCTTCTATCCCACAAGTTGTTAATACCAGTACAGAAGAACCTAGGAAACAAGTTAATAAACCTAGACAAACTGTAAGGTATGCTGAGATGTATAGAAACAAGTCATCAACTCCTAGGGGTAATCAGAGGAGTTGGAATCATGTAAAATCTCAACAACTAGGTAGTGAGTTTGTAATGAACAAAAAAGCATGTTATATCTGTGGTAGCTTTGACCATTTACATGCTAATTGTGACTATCATGTTGGGAGAAAGAAAGTTTATGGGAACACAAGGGTGAAAGAACATAATTCTCAAAACATATCACACCGTAATGCTCACAGCAACATGATCCCAAGAGCATTTTTATTGAGAAGTGGACTTAAAACTCTTGCCACTGCCAATAATGTTAACACTGCTTTCAAAAAGAAAAACTGGACTGTCTTGTTGCAAACTGGAATTAAAGACTCTTACCCAAAATCACCTGTTTCAAGTGCAAAACCTAAAACAACTTTTGTTAAATCTGTACAAACTGGAAAAAGGACCTTTTATAACAAAAGAGTTCAAAATAACCAACAGTGGGTACCTAAGTCTAAACCAGCAGTTACCACTGCTCAAACAAAAGTTCCCACTGTTAAAGTTGTAAACAAGAACAGGGGTAATATGGGAAATGCTGTGAAGGCCTCAGCACGTTGGGAATGGAAACCTAAAGGAAATATCACAACAAACAATCCCAATGGTGTATCAATGACCTTTGATAGATTTAACTATATTGATACACGAGGCAGATCCAAGTCAATCATGGCTTGGGTCTCCAAAGGAAACTAACTCCTTTATTATATGTGCAGGAACATCCAAGGACAAAAAGATCAGACCAAGGCTATACAGACAGTGGATGTTCAAGGCACATGACTGGCAACAAGTCCTATCTATCCAATTTTGAATACTTTGATGGACATGATGTCAGCTTTGGAGGAGGAGTAAATGGTAAAGTTACTGGTAAAGGTGTTATTAAAACTGGTAACTTGGATTTTGAACCTGTGTACTATGTAAAAGAGCTTAAGTATAATCTCTTTAGTGTGTCACAGATGTGTGACAAGAAAAACAATGTTCTTTTTACTGAAGATATGTGTTTTGTTCTTTCTAAGGATTTTAAGATGCCTGATGAGAGTCAGATCCTTCTTAAAATTCCTAGAAAAGGCAACTTATATAGCTTTGATATGAATAACATTGTTGCTAAAGAAGATCATGCTTGCTTTATTGCAAAGGCCACAGTGGATGAATCCATGCTATGGCATAGAAGACTTGGTCATATTAATTTCAAAACCATAAATAAGATTGTCAAAGATGGTTTGGTAAGAGGTTTGCCTCAGAAAAGATTTGAAAATGATCAAACCTGTGTTGCTTGTCTTAAGGGCAAACAACACAGAGCTTCTTGCAGGTCAAAATCAATTAACTCTATTGCTCACCCACTTCAAATGTTACATATGGATTTGTTTGGTCCTACATCTGTGAGTAGCATAAATCTTAAGAGATATTGTCTTGTTGTAACTGATGATTTTAGTAGGTTCACATGGGTTTTCTTTCTTAGAACTAAGGATGAGACAACTGGCATCCTTAAGACCTTTATAACTGAAGTAGAAAACCAAAATGATATGAAAGTTAAAATCATTAGGTGTGACAATGGGACAGAATTTAAGAATAGAGTTATGGATGATTTTTGCAGAGAGAAAGGTATTAAAAGAGAATTTAGTGTAGCTAGAACTCCTCAACAAAATGGTGTATCTGAGAGGAGAAATAGGACACTAACAGAGGCTGCTAGAACTATGTTGGCAGATTCAAAATTGCCAATGACTTTTTGGGCTGAAGCAGTTAACACTGCCTGCTATGTGCAAAACAGGGTTTTAGTAGTAAAAACAAAGAACAAGAAACCTTATGAGTTATTTAGAGGTAGACCACCTCTCCTAGACTTCATGAGACCATTTGGATGTCATGTCACTATTCTCAATACCATAGATCATCTGGGTAAATTTGATGAAAAAGCTGATGAAGGGTATTTTGTTGGGTATTCCATGGTTAGTAAAGCTTTTAGGGTATTCAACTTAAGAACCCAAAAGGTAGAAGAAAATCTGCATGTTGAGTTCCTAGAAAGCAAAGTGAATGTCAAAGGAACTGGACCAGATAGGCTGTTTGATCTTGATACTTTAACCCATACCATGAATTATGTGCCTATCTCTACAGGTACATCTTCTAATGATTTTGCAGGTTCAGAAGAGTTTGTTGATGAAGATGAACCTAGCTTGGATCAACAAGATGATCAAGATGAATTCATTTTGCCTATTTGGGACTATGCAGATTATGATGATGTTGCAAAGACCGGAGATGCTCAACCTTCTAAAGCAATAAGCAGTGGAAACTCAGATTCCACTACCAAGCCAAAAGATTCCACTGCTGGACCAGAAGTTGCACAGAATGTTGAAAGCAGTGGAAATACTACTTCCACTGCTAGTCCAGAAGTTTCCACT
>LBNU01023358.1:80717-91886 GCA_014162995.1 Artemisia annua
AAAGGAGAGAGATATGTGAAAGTTCATCCATGTTTCTACAAAGTTCTGGAAGTGTGATGCTTTTATGTTTGGCTGAGAAAAGAATATCCACTTAGAGCTGGAAACTCCTTACTTCAATGTTTGTCAACACAATAAGAGTCCATGAAGATACCCGAGAAAGTAAGAGCATTGATTAAAAGGGATTCAAGAACAAAATGTTCAAGAGCTATTCAAAGGGCCCCCCCCATTAAGAAGAAATGTGAAGTGTTTGGAAGAATTTCCCAAATCCTAAGATATGGATGCAGATTGAAGAACTTATTGATTTGCAGAGAAATCCATAAGTTTAGGGGAGGATTGTCTGGGAATAATAGCTAACAGTTACCAATGATAAAGCTTGTGGAAGACACTGCTGTAAAAAGAATGCACTAGCAGTTGGAAACACATTACACTGCTGGTACATATTTATTACCACTCTGTTAGGATAAATGTTAATGTTTCGAATATAGAAAAGATCTCATGTATTTCTATTTTCTTAGTTTATCTTTATCTTGTAAAGGGTACTCTTTGTGCTATAAAAGGAGGTCCTAGGTCATTGTTATAGGTACGTATTAACATTAGAAAGCTTCAAGGTGTAACCTTAGTGATAGCTAAGATCACTCGTATTATTCTCAATAATATTGAAGCTTTGGTGTTTAACTTACAACTGTTCTCACTTGCATTACATTATACAATAAACATTCTAAGTATTGTTAAGTATATTCCGTGTGCTTAATAATATAACTCAAAGTATCACTCTAACACAAGGCGTGTGTTTAGATCCTACAACTATTCAACCTCTCTTCTAGTTTTATACATAACCTACTTGAATTACAACTTGATTTTAAAAGATCATGAAAGATTATTTTTCTAAAATTTCTTATAATTTCTGTCCGTCAAACGAACCTTGTAGCTTACTTTAAATTAAAAATAAAGTAAAAATAACCATGATATACTCGAATCTTGTGTGCCAAAAATATACATAGTAGAAAAACCAAGGGACCAACATTTGCACTTAGAGAAAAACTAAATTAGGATTTTTACCCAAAACCATCTCCTCCTCAGCCGCAATTTATCTTTACCTTTTTCACTGCCCCCTTTGAAAATGGAAATGTTTGCTGGCGACCATGGTCTTCAAAACGACGTCGTACTATACCCAGATACACACTTAGCTCCTTTCACTTCTGATCACCACAAAATCACAATTATTCCTCCACAGCCGCCGCAAAAGCTAAGACCAATCAGGTCCAACGTACGAACTGTTCATGAACCTCAGCCGATGACGTGGCAGCCTGATGTTGGGTTTTATGATAATTCAGAAAGTGGGTTTGGTTCTCCTGACCCAAAGGATTCTAATTTAGGTTTGTTATCTAAAGCGTGTCAAAATCAAGCTGCATTAAGGTAACTTTTTTTTACTTTAAAAAATTCTTGTTTATATGAGTAACTTTTAATTGTTGTGTTTTAGGTTAGTTTTGCAATTTGAGCTATGTTTTTAGTTTTTTAACCCGATTTACAGTTTACTAATGTTACCACTGTTAAAAAGAGTTAACCTTTAGATAGTAGTAGCAGTAGTTTTTGATTTTTGTTAACGAGGTTTTTGGATTAGCTTATATTTTGGCTTAATGAGCTTATTAAATATTTGAAAAGGTTGGAAATTACTTTATTTTATTATTATTATTTTTTTGCGTACGGAGCTTATCAAGCTAAGTGATGGACTTATATAAGTACATCAAAAGCTGGTTGATAAGCTCGTAAGCTGAAAAAAGTGAACTTATGAGCTTTTCTAGTTTCAAATAAGCCCATAAACCCGAAAAATAAGTTATAATATAAACACCCTTAAAACATCTTGATTTTGCTTATTTTGGGTAAAATATGCTCATGGCTTATATCTAACCTACTCAATTGTATGTTTAAGATTAATTTAGAATTACAATTTTACACTTTTATGACTTAAAACCTTGGATTAAAATGGACTTGCATAGCACATTCTAACCAATTGTTCTTTGTTTAGGTCTTGTATTTCTTAACATCATAACTAAATCCAAACATTATTTCATGAACAAAGCATAAGCAGAAAAAATAAGTAATCCAGACAGACTCTTGAGCACGCTCTACCAAAAGCAGAGGGAAATTCTTATTTCTCGAGATATTATTACTGATCTCGACACGGATATCAGACGGAGTTACTGATATTGTTTCTTTTTACCTTAAAATGTTTTTAAAAAAATTCCTCTGTAGAGACTTGGATAAAGTAATGAATCAATGCTGGAAAATGGAGCATCTTTTATACATTTTGTGGTTTGGACTATGGACATAGACCTAGGTGATCACTCTAATCTATTCTAGACTATGGTTTGTTGTGGTTAATATGAGTAACTTAGGTCATAATTCTTTTTAATGTATTTGATGGAACCTTTGTGAAACTTGGTCTTGCAGAAATATATATCTTCCTTTTTAACTAGTTCTATATTAGTATCAACAAGATCGCAGAGAGTATTAGTAAAGTGCAAGCATAAGTAATATTTGTTTAGGAGAAATATCTTACAAAATATCGGTGTAAATTATGTGTGTAGACATGTGGAAGTCTTTCTTATATTTTCTAAAGGACTAGCCCAATATCCAGGGGGTGTTAGTTTAGATGTGTCATGTGTGTTTATCTTTTCTTCTCGAAAATGTTGTAACATTAGGCAATCAAAGGGAGATCACTTTATGAATAATTTGAAATCTTTACGGTTTTGGTTCACCTTTTTTGTAGGACTGATTGATATTTGAATGAGCAACTATTTGGTTTTGCCTTTTCTTGTTCACATATATAAACAACATTGTCTTAGAGAAATGGAATATGAGATTTCATTAGTATCTATATCCAACTTCCTTCTCTTTATTCAGATCTTCACCAGAGGAAAGCAGCAAATCACAAGAAGCCACTAATGAACCTGTAAATAAGAAGAGGAAGAGGAAGAGAAAGTCTAGAAAAAGGCTAAAGTCGTTAATAAAACGCATGATGGATACTGTTATGGAAAAGCAAGAACGGATGCATAACGAATTGATTGAGATATTAGAAAAGAAGGAGAATGAGAGTATCATGCGAGAAGAAGCATGGAAGAAACAAGAGATCGAAAGAGCAAAAATGAATGAACAGGCTCGATCCCAAGAAATATCTCGCAGCCTAGCCCTTATTTCTTTCATCCAAAACACATTGGGACAAGAAGTCCAAACTCCCAAGCCTCATAATGCCTTGAATCTTGTCAAAAAGGGCGAGAACAAAAAAGAAGAAAAATTGAAGTTTGATGCAAGGTGGCCAAAATCTGAAGTACAAGCACTTATATCAGTTCGAGCTGCTCTCAGTCAGAGGTTTGATGGAAAGGGATCAAAAGGTTCTATTTGGGAGGATGTGGCTGCTGAATTATCAAGTGTGGGATATAATCGGACTCCAAAAAAGTGCAAAGAAAAATGGGATAACATTAATAAGTATTATAGAAAAACAGTGGAGAAAGGAACAGCAAGCAAGAGTCAAGTGTGCACGTACTTTAGAGAGTTAGAAATGCTGAATCAAGCCAAATTGAGTTCAGCAAATTCTCATGATGAAAATCAGAACACAAAGAGCTTGCATTAGGATTAATATAATCAGTCATGGTATGGTACGACAAGCCTTTCTATACATTATATTGTCAGTGTATCAATTTTTGTTAAACTTATTTGGAGTGTATGAGATATGATATAGGTTGTTGTAAAAGTAGAAGAAATGTTGTTCTAGATTAAGTTTCATGACAGAAATTATTTAGTTTTAATTAATGGAATGCATTGTAGTGTATCAAATTTTGTTAAACTTATTTGGAGTGTATGAGATATGATATAGGTTGTTGTAAAAGTAGAAGAAATGAATTATTTAGTTTTAATTAACGGAATGCATTGTAGTGTTGTGTGGAGTGTGGTTACTTTGACTTTATGCAATTTAATGCTCTAATGTCACAACGTAATAATAAGAGGACCAGGTTGAACGGTTTAGCTGGTCACCCGCATGTCTTATAAAATACGGAAAATAAACAAGCAAAGGCCATGCGACCAAACCCTAATATCAAGATATTCTAATCCGAGATATAACATAAATCTAAACACGTATTAAGGGTATTGATAGATTTACCTTTGTCTTGCATGATGTAAGCTTTTACTGCAATTTTGTCGTCAGTTGCGCGTACGAAATCGCCTTCTTCTTCTTGATGCTTCCTTGATCGATCGACACAAAGGGTTTAATGGGATGATCACCACCTAAGTTGCGTCACGTATTCACCGGTAATGCACAAGTAGAATTAGGGTTTCGAACTTAGTGAAGTTAGGCAAACACGAATGGGTAAAGTCGACTTAGGGTTTAAGAAACCCTTAAGTCGACCGAATTGAAGAGACGGGGAGAGGGAATTCGGTTAAGGTATGATACGAGGAGTGAATAATTGTTTCTAGGGTTTCTTAATTTGTCAAACTTACGAATGGGTAAAGTCGACCAAAGAGTATTCTAGAACAATTAGGATACCATTTTTATCCTTAATTACATAAGTTTGACAAATTATCAAAGTTAATCCCTCCTATTCCTAGGGGGACGCACGAACCACCATAACCCTTAGGGTTTGTGGTTTTATATTTTATGTACTTAATATATTTATCCCGGATAAATTATACGCTATGGATAATTACCGTTTTACCCCTAAATGAAAATGTTGTGCATATTTTCGTTTTCATTTCCAATTCATTTCGTCACTCATTTTTTATTTCCGCTTACGTGTTCTATTTAGTGTGCACCAGTGTTACCCTTCAAGGCAAGTGTGAAAGTCGTTGAGTATTTGCACATTATCCTTTCAAACTCTCACTTGTGTAAAAACAATAACATAGGAATCGCTTTCACTGTACCCAACGGTTTCGAGCATGGCAATGAAGCACCTCGCTCACAGAAACCGATTCAATACTTAACTAGTGATTTGCTCAACTCGGCCTCCAACTGAGTCCGAGTCAAGCTCCACAAAGGTGAGTCAGGGTATATGACTATATCCCTTTACACTTTATCGATATCTTTAGAAAGTACTAGGCATGGATATATAAACCTCGTAATACTTTCATCCTTTTCTTGTTCTCGTGAATTGATTTGCCTCCTATAGTGTCCCAAACACATGTCGTGTGGCCGTACTTTCCACAAATTGAAAGGATTTATATGCGCAAATAGCACACCGATGCACACTAAACAAAACATGCAAGCGGAAATAAGAAACAAGTATATGAAATGAAATAGAGGAATGAAAATACGGCATTATTTTCATTAAAGGGTTAAACGGTTATTACCCGAAACTTAATATTTATAGACGGATAAATATTAAGGGGTAATTAATGACAAGAAGCAAAGCAAACAATCCCTAATGGTTGTTTGTGCTCGTTCGAGCGACCCAAGGGAAAGAGGGGGAGTTTGTTTCCTAAACAAACTCCAATACTTGTCCTACAAGTATTCTAGATCCTTTCTAGGTTTCCTATACATACAAAGGGACTTTGAGGGATCCTCACAACTCACACACAATTCTCCCCTCTCATCCTCCCTACCCATGATCATTCGATCAAAGGTTTCCAAACCCTTTAAACGATCGTAACTCATCCCTAATTGACCCAAAGTTGATTTGGGTTTACATGGTGTTTCGTGTCTCACCTAACTTGATTAGTTCGAGCCATGTTGTACTTGTACAGTATCGGCGGATACCCTAACTATGGTTGATCTAGAAAGAAGAAGGCGAACCCGCACTGCAAGCTGATCAAGAAGCTTACGCAAGCAGGATAACAAGTAAGCCTTCTATAAACACCCTTTAGATGTGTTTAGGGTTAGGTTAAGATCTTCCAGGTAAGGGTTTTCTGGTTGCATGTCCATGTTATCTGTTTTATTCCAATATGCATGTATTATTGGCCATGTGGGCACGAACATCATTTTCTTCGCAAATGCATGTGAAACACAACAATCACCATAATGTTGCTTATTTCACAACAGCTTCTTTTATTTTCTCGGTCTCCCACCATGATAACTAGCTAAGGACCCTTTTAGAATGAATTTTCTTTCATTCATGGATTCAAAATATGCTAAATAGTATCTCATAGTATGTCTCGTCGATTTGCACGAATCTCTGACATTATCGCGATTTTTGGTGATTGATTTAGCTCGTATCGGAAAGTGTTAGGAGCAAGTAATATGTCAACATGTAAAGTGATGGTCATTAACAATATTAGAACCTTGTATTAGTTTGTATCAGTTAAGTAGTCTAGTTAATCTATCTGGGCTATGTTATGTATAAGCTAACGTCCGTGTATAGCCCATAACCAAGCCCAACCCATGAAAGGCCCAAACATTTCTCTTGTAAATACAAATAGGCGTCACTCTCATTTGTAGAGAGTATGTGTGTATTTCACCTTTCTTGCAATCTAACATTTCACCTTACTTCTTTCTACCTTACTTCTACTATCCCACATGTCTCACTCTTCTTCTCTCTAATGTTTCACCTTTTTTATATTTCATACTATTCTCTTGTGAAAGATACACTATATTAGAGACCTAGTAAGTGGTAGCAAGAGCCATAAGATTACTTAGAAGTGTTTTTGTTTTGATTTGATCTTGTGTTTAAAAACTACCGACTTTGCCTCTCTCCCTAGAAAAAGCTTTCGTTTTTCATTTTTGAGCTTAAACGATCAAAAAAACGAGTCTTTTTGGTGTGCTTTTGTGTTAGTCCTGTTTGTGTTTATGTCTAGGAAACACCCGATCTTCAAATTGGTGGTTTTCTCATTTAACTGATTTCCATAAAAAGTCCTAGCACTATTAATACTTGTGTCCTTGTTGAGAGTCACTTGTGGTCCTCTTTGAAATTGGTTGTTTACACAAAATTGGTTCTTAGACTAGAAGGCATGGTCACTACCCCCTCACCTTACACATCCACGCCACCTCAGCTTTCTTTCTCTCTCACTTCCCTCACTCCCTCTCACCTTTCACAGGACATGGTCACCTTACCCTCACCTTTCATTAAAATAACCACTTTACACAAATATTCTCCACTATATACCCCACATACACTCACAAACAAAATAGAAAACACTAAAATAGAAATACATTGCACAGTTTCTAAAAGGTGACCCGCTCACCTTAATTTCATTTTTTTCTCACTCACTTCGTATTGGTCATAGGTGGGAGTGGTGAGGTGCACCTCACTTAGTTACAACTCACGACCATAGCCTTTAGCCTTAGTTGTTTTCTACCGATCTTCAAACGGTTTATGTCTCTTTTTAACCAATTTTCATTGGACAAATAAGCACTACTTGTATGGTCCCTCCATGTCAAACACGAAACAACTGACCATTGCTAACTTGTTTTCAACCGATTTGTATTATCTAAATTTAATCGATTTACACTAGGAGGAAAACTAGCACTCATAGTAGTCCTAGTCATTGTGGTCTTATTGCTACTCTTTGTCTTTAACCGATTTCACTACACATACTTAAACACAAAATAACCACAAACTACCTATTTCTATTTTTTGTCTTTAACCGATTTGTGTTTGTTGTTGTCTACCAATTTGATGCGAGTTTTGCAAATCACAAAAGGTTTTACCTCTCAAGGGATCTTGAGAGATTTTGCAATCCTCCAGGCAGTGTACCTGATCGTTGTAGTGTAGTATAGGTATGTCCGGGGGATTGATCGTTCTCTAGGGGAATAGTGTCATTAGGATTGAAGTGTAGGTCAACTAGGTCTAAAGGTGAGGGATGAGTCTTTTTGTATTTTATATTTTATGGAAAGCAAATAAAAATCTCGGGTACTGGAAGAGTGGGCGGAATTAGTTGCGAGTCAACTAACCCAAAACTACTTAAATAAAACAAAATGAAATAAATAACAAGAAAAGTAAATGGGTGAACTTCTTATATGAGACAAATGTGCTTACTTAGATTTCACTACTCCCTAGTTAATTATCTCTTGTTGGTTTATTGAATGTCACAACTGTTTAGTTGAAGGATTGTATTCCTTAATAACATTCATGGGGGCGTGTACGTCCTTCCCCAACCATTTGAATATCTATTTCTTCTTATGACGACACGTTTAGTATCCCATCATAGAATCATCAACATCTACTCATGCATTAAATACAATCAATAAAACCGTAGTACACATCCGATTACGTTTCTTAAGACGTTCAAGCTTGTTACCGTATACGAGATTAGACAGTTTTCTTAAGCCTAACGCGAGTCAATCAACCAAACAATAAACAACTCACCAACAATCAATAACTAGGTTTCATTAGATCTAAGCAAACACTAAGTAATCTAAGCTAGCATGTTAATGTAAAGAAAAGATAAACAATTAATCAAACAACACATAGACATATTGAATGATTAAAAGAGAAACATATCTTCAATTAAACATGGAAGAAAAGAGGGTTTGAAACCCAAAAAAAAGTTGTAAAAATCGGACTAGGGTTTATCTCCAAAGTTGCACACTTAATGAATGAAAAATCCAAAACTATATATAAATATACAAGGGTGACAGCGTTAGGTTATGAGTCCTGACGCCGTCATCTCGCCGTCATTAGGGTTTCTTGATGCACAATCCAGCTTCTTGACGTCGTCACTCACAAATACTTCTAGGCCGTCTGTTGTTAATTTTATACGAGACGTCCTACTTCCAATAACACGTGACGCCGTCACGTGTAATTTCACCAAAAGTTTTCTGGAGCGTCACTTGCAATATTTTCCACCTCTTGAATCTTCAAGTGACGGCGTCACCTTTTAAGGCGTGATGTTGTCAGGTGTATTTTCCAGCCTTGTTTCTTGATTTTGTCGTTTTCTTCACTTTTGACTCTAAAAATGTCCAAAATGCTCCATTTTCCAGAATTCATGTCCCAAGTACTTAAAATGAGAAAAGAAGCGATTTGAGGTAATATTTGACCATATATTTACGATTAAGGGTTTAAATGACCCCCTAAAAAGTGTAGCAACCCACTAACTTCCCCACTAGCTCCCCATAGGTTAGCAAAGCCTTAATAACTTAACTTAGGCCCTCAGTAAGCACTATCTAGGTTAGCTATGCCTATATCTATTTCCCGAGTAAAATTTTTGCTTTACTATATCTCTATGACCTGACTAACCTCTAGACAAGCTTACGTATCCACCTATGCCCAACAATACTATGTTTACATCATGTAAACATCCCAGTATGTCAAGTCTAGGTTTCAAACACATTTTCACTAAGTAAACTATCAATCTAGTACACTATACTTATCAGAAAACCCTAATTGCACCTATGTGTTTACGGTTATCACTAAAACCCTAATTGCTTACCTGAAATAGTTTGAAAGTATTCAAGGCTTAGGTATGAGTTACAATAGCAACTTTTGGATATATTAGACTTCCTAGACCATAGTACATCTCCCTAGAATACAAGTCCCTTAAGCACAAAACCTAATTAGGTCATATCCTCCCGGAATTTGGTCTAAACTATCCCAAATCTTTACCATAAGCTACCACCACTTAGTATAAGCCTCCTAGGACTTAATCTTAGTCACTAAACACTCATAGGACCCTAACCTAGGCACTAAACCCTAAGCTAAACCCTAATCTCTCACTAGACAAAACTAGGTATAAACTAAACCTTAAACCTAAACTAAACTACTATAGCACCTCAAATACCTCAACCTAGCACACTAGCACCTTTCTTACACCTAGTAGGCACTCGAACACCTCCCTAGCTAGCACACAAGGAGGTGGATCATCTCCTTGTCACCACCTTAGGCCGCGGCAACACCACCACCACAAAACCCTCCCTAGCGCCCCCTAGCTAGTTATAGCAGCCCTTAGTCATCCCCTAGCTTCTCCTCGTCACCATATAGCTACCCTTACTCAGCCCCTCCCCCCTCCTCGACGCCTAGCACCCTCCTTTCTTGTTCGCTACACAAACACACCCTATAAATACATCCCAAACCCTCACCATTTCAATCCACACCTCCCCTCTCTTCTCTACCTAAACATTTCTATAGTACTAAGTCCCTAGAAGCCCTATAAGTCGAGTAGCTAAGCCCTAGATCCTTGTCGAGTTATAATTTGGCCGAGAAAACCCTAGTTTCCCACGACCCAAGTAAGCTTGATCTTTGGTTCTAATAGCTTTAGTACTAACCTAGGATACTTAGGATATGCCTTAGATCACCTAGGAACCCTTGAATGAGCCTTGATCATTTTCATTTTGAAGTTTTCATTTTGAAAGCCTAGTTTTAGAAAAATACGTGTTTATATGCTATATTGCCTTATTATGTGCTATAATATGAATTAGATGACTTAGTTAAGTATATATAGTTAAACATAAGCTAGGAAACTCTTTTGTTTCATAAAAATATAGTTTACATGATTTTAGGACTAGTTTTGCAAATGTTTTCATGCATAAGAGTATATATGGTAATTTCTAAAAATATGAAGTCCAATGGCTATTTTTTACATTTGTTAGAAATAATAAGTATAAGAACCGTTTTTGCAGAGTTCTAAAACCCTAGGATAGAAAGTAAAATAAGTTATAAACTTATAAGGACTAGTTTTGCAAATATTATTAAGTTAAGGGTATAAAGGGTAAATAGTGAAAGTTATATAGTATAAGGACCATTTCTATCATTTCTATAAAATATATAAGTATAAGGACTAACTGTGTAAAAGATAGAAAGTTAAATGCTTAATATGTTTATATTTAAAAGTTTAGGGTAGAAAGTGTAATTATGCAAACTTGAAGGGTATAAACGGACTATTTTCATATAATTATCAAAAACCTATTTTTAGATAACAACATAACACAATAATAGGGAGCTTCATGTGAGGGTTTTCATTTGGGTATTCGTTTTGACGAGTTTGCTGGGTTTACGATTAAAGTGCCCTGGCTCCTCAAACGTTTACTACATGACCTCTTGTAATACCCCGTAATTTACCTAGTCATTAACTAACGTTAAACACAAAGTAATTCCATATGAGCGTTTAATAACCACTTTTAAGGGTTACATTTTTTTTACAACAACGAACTCATACTCATCAACAAATTGTGCGGTACAACTAACACAAGCCCATATCTATTTCATTTTCTTTATCTATAAATCATACACATGCTCTTATTTTTTT
>LBNU01023358.1:92187-102484 GCA_014162995.1 Artemisia annua
GACTCTATTGTTGTAAGAATCTCAAACACTTGTTGTTTCTTTTCTCTTTTTGCAATCGAATCGACCCGACATATTCTAGTTCGATTAAAATGTTTCTTTTAGTTGTTATTGAGTTTTGTGTGGTTATGAATCTGCTGTGAATCACGTTACCCATCGACTTCATTTTTGTTATTATTGTTTGGTGTGGCAGCTAATCGGATTAAAAACATTTATTTTGGCTCGGTTTAGAAAACTTTAGTTGTTTGCTTAATTCGCTCAAAGAATGCATAATAGGTCATTGTGAATCTTGAGTAGTCTTGGTCTTATGTTGGCTCGGATCGAAACTGTTAAGAGATGGCCGCACTTAGTTTTAAAATGGGTCGAAGCTTTATTAACCAATAGGCGCATTTGTGTCGAGTCGAAACTATATTAGCCAAGAGGCGTATTTGAGTTGAGTCGAGAATTGAGTCAAAACTTTAGTTACAGCTTGTGTCAAGTGACATAAGGTTGGAGTATTTTCTTGAGTTAGCCATGGTGTTGAAATGGCCCCGATGTCAAACTAAACCATGTTAACGAGTTCATAAGCGTTTACTCAAAACCATATTCGTGCTCAAAACTTGAAAACTATAAACCTTGCACGTATGTTGAGTCTAGTTAACTTCCGAACTTAAACAAGTTTATTAATTCACACCACCTAATTAACTTACCTGTAAACTTGTGATATTTTAGATTTGTTTATAAATCACAAAATGACTAAAATAGAATTTACTTACATAACTTTTAATCAATAATGAAAACTTATCAAGTCTAACTATATAATATAGTACTTAACTCAAATTTCATTTAGATATTTTATAAATCCATACGCGTTTAGTAGTACCCATTCTTTTAAACAAATACGTTTATATGATCTTCCAAATTGTTACTACTCTTCTTCGCCTTTCAGTTTGTCGAAACGAAGAACTACTTCGACTTTGATACTTTTATTGCATTCATATATACCTATACTTTTCCAAGAGCCAATATTTGTAAAACATTAGAGAAACCATTTTCAAACCTAAACGCTGCCACACAAGCAATAATAACATCACACTTTAAAACTTTTGAGTTTAATTAAACTCCATTGAGTCTTAAAACTGGAACTGTTAACTAAACGTGCCATACTAATCTAGGTTGCGTGTCAGTACCGCTCTCTATCACTATCCGACTTTACTCTACTCAGATTTGCTTCGCCAAGGTGAGTCATAGCCCCTCTTTTATCTATTTTCTACCTTTTTGGGGGAGATACATGCTCGTTTTACTTATGTCTTTTACTCAACTATCTTAAACTCTTTACTTGATTTGATGATATACTTTAAATCTTTTATTGCAACATATTACATGTTTCAAACCTGAACACAAGTGTGACTCTGTATGCTATTCTGATTGATATTGCCTAAGTTAGCTGCTTGCCAAAAGTCCCTCATATCATGAACCCGTAGTCACTTTGCGAAGTGAGCGCGAATATAGTGAATAGATCTATTGGAACCGGACGCCCCATTTGAAGTTAGCCTGAAATGGTAACCGAATGCACTATATTCGAGAAGGTAGGAACTGGCAAATTCCTGCTAACTCGAGGGCCCTTTTTTTTACCTGCATCATATTTTATGTGTAGGCGGACGCCATAAGATTCATGCTCTTATTGGTAGCACAACACTGTTAACGTTTGGGTGTCATGAGGCTTAGAGCAATATCTTACACTTCGGTGCTATTGTTTCACTACTACTTGACTTGTGTTCAGATGCTTTATACAAATACTATGGATTATCAAGCAAACTATGGGCGTATAACAACGTAGCCCACAATTTATCTTACCTATTGGAACTATCAAACAAACTCGAAACTTTTTCAATCAATTGTTTTATATAAACTCTATGAACTCACCAACCTTTGTGTTGACACTTTTTAGCATGTATTTCAGGTTATTAAGGTGATAACTTACTCTTGAAGGCGCTTGGCAAACGGTATGGCATGGTCATAGAAGACTCTGATAACATTTGGAGACCAAATCAAATATCTTATGGGCCTTACTTCCGCACTATTCTGAATGTTGTAAATAAAATACTCTGATTTATGAAATATTTTTGAAACAATTGACGTATAAACTGGTCTTTATACTTTGTGTTTAGATACCAATTGAGTAGCACCCCAGTGACATGTATGCTTCCGCTGGACCCGATTTTGGCGGTGTTACAGTTCATTAAGTCACTAAACGAACGCTAAACGGACATAAACGATCAAACATAAATGAACATATACAAACAAATATAAACTTTATTAAATTGTGCATTTAATATTGTTTTATAAGTGTTGTCTTGTTTAAATAAACTAATTTGAAATTATACAATTCAAAGATATGATATACACACATAAATAAATAAATGAACATAAACAAATGTTAACGAACGCATAATCGCACGTTCACGAACATAAATAAACGGA
The DNA here is from genome assembly GCA_014162995.1 of Artemisia annua. Taxonomy (NCBI): domain Eukaryota; kingdom Viridiplantae; phylum Streptophyta; class Magnoliopsida; order Asterales; family Asteraceae; genus Artemisia; species Artemisia annua. The sequence continues at coordinate 94,648 of LBNU01023358.1, forward strand.
TGTGACTTTGTTCATGTTCGTTCATTTAACTAAACGATCACAAAATATTGTTCATGTTCGTTCATTTAATAAATAAACGAACATAAACGAACTTTTTACGGAACGGTTCATGAAATGTTCACTGAACGTTCAGTTCGTTTACAGCCTAAGTTTGTGTGTGTGTGTGTGTGTGTGTGTGTGTGTGTTTAAGATGAAGAAAACGAACCAGTTTTTTTAACCTTTTAAATATATACAAGTTTCAATTCATACCCTTAGACATTAAAAAGTTTTAGTTTATACCCTTAAACATTAAGAAAATAGTTTATACCTTCAAATATTAAAAAGTTTTAAATTATACTTTTAAATATTTAAAAAGTTTATTTTAGTTTATAATTTTTTTTTTTGAAAAATTGAAAAGAAATAAAATTGGAGGTAGATGAGGCTCAAATGGCTTGTTGAAACTTGTTATGAGTGATGGATGTATTTGACCGTGGGAGTGTTGAAGTGACGTGACACCCCTGTAGTCCCAAGCCCCCCCCCCCAAACCGCGGACAGCCTCCCACACTTCACTTTCGTAGTAGCTAAAACAATGGTCAAATGAAAAGGGATCAAATTCGTCAATCAGGTTGTTTCATTATGTTGATTGCTCTTGTTATCTGATTGAGATCAAATTTATATCACGTTTGACGTGAAAGAAATGTAACATAAGTTATTTTTACATACCTTATGCTCTTAAGGGCCGTTTATTTGAAAAACTAAGTTTGCGGTCCCACATTGGTTGAAGAAACAAACTTTGGCTTGCTTATATACCTCGGTGCATATGCTTCCCATATGTTGAGACTATGCCAGTGTGTTTTTAGGTAGTTAGTATGTCTTGGCAAGCATCAACTCACGCAACAAGTATGGTCGGGGAAGTTTTTTTTGTCGTGTGAACACAAGAACCAAGAGGAAGAAAGGTGAAAGCTTCACATTTGGGGCAACGTGCATAGTGGGCACTTAAATGTTTTTATTATTTATTATTTGGTTTGTGAGTGTGTGTAAGGTATTTAGTAGGATATATTTTTATAAAAGTCGGTATTTTTAGTAAATAAAAAAATGTGTTGAAAGATGAAATGGTGTGAGATGGGTGGAAGTGAAAAGAAGATTGTAATGAAAGAGAGAGAAAGCTAATGAAGCAGTATGAGACTATAATGGTTGGGAGTAGCCTAAAAATCAATATATGTTATCAATTTATTCCCTTAGCCATGGTGACGTGGCACCCTTGCTATAGCTAGCCACCACACCACTCCATCTTGCCATAGCTCGGCATCTTCCCCTTCGTTGTGTAGACGATGAGCAAATGTGTTGTACTTTTATTTATTTATTTATTTATTATTATTATTATTATTATTATTATTATTATTATTATTATTATTATTATTATTATTATTATTATTATTATTATTATTATTATTATTATTATTATTATTATAACCATCGCTTTATTAGAACCATGAAATATTTACATAAAGTAGTCTAGACACAATCTGTGCTCCCATTCCTTTCTGAATACAAAAACTAACTCGATGAAAAATAAAAACACCACTTTTAACATTATTCGAGTGGCTAATGGCAATAAACTTATTATTATTATTATTATTATTATTATTATTATTATTATTATTATTATTATTATTATTATTATTATTATTATTATTATTATTTATTTATTTTTTTATAACCATCACTTTATTAGAAAAACATATTATTATTATTATTATTGTTGTTGTTGTTGTTGTTGTTGTTGTTGTTGTTGTTATTATAAACATTACTTTATTAGAAAATCATAGGATTTACAAGAAATTAGTGGGGATTATTATTATTATTATTATTTTTATTATTATTATTATTATTATTATTATTATTATTATTATTATTATTATTATTATTATTATTATTATTATTATTATTAGAAAATCATAGGATTTATAAACATCACTTTATTATTATTATTATTATTATTATTATTATTATTATTATTATTATTGTTATTATTATTAAAATGGTTGTGTGTGTGTGAATAAATGTTTGTGAGACCCAAATAAGTAAGTTATGGTTAGTCGTGATAAGAGAGTTGTAGAAGAGGGTTTGACATCATTGGGCCCATAAAAACTAGTTGTAGTTGACATCATTGAATTCATTTCATAGACAATCAAACACACACACACACACACATGGAATCCCGTTCATCATCTCTTCGCAAACCCCATTCCCAAACACCCCAAATAAAAAAATAACTCTTTCCCGCCAAAAAAAATCCCAAAAAAACCGAACCCCAATTCATAACCTTAATCCACTCATCCAAAACCTTAAAAAAACCTACACCAAATCTAAACACAAATCACACTCCAAAACCACTTCCCAAACACCCATTCTCACCCAACTCATTTCCGCCTCTTCGTGAAAACCCAACTTTTTAAACTACGCTCTTTCCTCTTTCGTGCCACGAGACACCCAAATGTCTATGTCTAGAACGCGCTTATTCGCGCCCTTTTTGATGATGGGTTTTACAGACCTCAATTGGGTACTATTTGAAAATGTTTGGGGGGGACAATGTGGGCCCAAATAGGCTAAGTTACGCGTTTGTTTTGAAGGCGGTTAGTGCGTTAGAGGAGGGGTGTTTGTGTATGGAGATTCATTCCATGGTTTTGAAATTCGGTTTGATAAGTGATGAATTTGTGATGGTTTGTTTGGTTGAGATGCATGTTAAGGTCGGGCTAACGGAAAGTGCGCTTGATGAAATGTCGGCTGAGAGTGTGTTGTTGTGGAATGTTTTGATTAATGGGTATTAGTTGTTTGACAGAATGGGGGTGAGATATGGGTCGTCGTGGAGCTGTTGATTAACGAAGATCATGGGAGCGGGAGAGGTTGGTAGGGTGGTTGAGGTTTGGAGAGGTGTGGAGGAGAAGGATGTGCTTACTTGGACTACAATGATACATTGTTTTACGCAGAATGTGGAGTATGAAAAAGGGTTGGTGATGTTTTATGAGATGTTGGAGGAAGGTGTGAAGCCGAATGATCAGACTATTTTTTGTGTGCTTTTGGCTTGTGCTAAAGCGGGAGTGCTTGAGACGGGTGTGAGAGTGCATGATTATGTTGTAAGTAATGGGCAAGGTTTGAAGAAAGGGATTACGACTGCTTTGGTTGATATGTATGTGAAATGTGGGTCTTTTGTGAATGCAAGCCGTGTTTTTGATATGGCGGAAGAGAAGGTTCTTCGTACTTGGAGTGTTATGATTTGGGGTTGTGCGAAGTGTTTTGATAAAATGAAGTCATCAAGAATAAAGCCAGACGGGGTAGTTTTCCTAGCCATTATGACCGCCTGTTCGCATGCCAGAAACATTGACCATGGTCTTAACTTTTGATAAAATGAAACATGACTATTCCATTGAACACACAATGAAACATTACATAGCTATGGTTGATCTTTATGGCAGAGCTGGTCGTCTAAATGCAGCTTTAAGATTCATAAATAACATGTCTATAGAACATGATTTCGTCATTTGGGGTGCACTATTTAGTGCTTGTCGAGCACATAAGAACATTCAAATGGCGGAATATGCTTCTGGGAAACTTTTAGAAGTAGAGCCTAAACATCCTGGTGGTTACGGTTTTCTGTCAAATGTTTATGCTGGTATAGCAGGTGGCAAGATGTAGAAAAAATAAGGACTCAAATGAAAAATAAAGGTGTCGCTAGCTAAAGATCCTGGGTGTAGCTAGCAAGATCCCGGGTGGACTAAAATGGAAAATGAAGGGTAAAGTCACTAGCTTTGTAGCTGGTGATCATGTGCACGATCGTGCAGATGAAATACACTTATAACTAGATGACATTACTAAAAGTGCATGAGAACATGGGTACATGCCTGAAACTGAGTGGGTGTTCATAATATCGAAGAAGAAGAAAAGGAAGATGTGTTGGGAAGTCATAGTGAAAAACTGGCGCTAGCATTTGCCCTTATTTCTGGTACATATTCTGAGGTCATTAGGATTGTAAATCATTCTTTGATGAAGTATCCTCGTAAAATGCCTCAGAGGGATATTGTAGTACGTGATATTAAGTGATTTCATCCTTTTAAGAATGGGAGTTTGCTCGTGCCAAGATTATTGGTAAAATGTAAGTATCCTCATCATTGTATAACCATTATCATAGCTATTCTTTATGGTATTTTGGGCGTTTTTCTCGTACAAAAGAACCTTATATACTAACTGTAGTCTTGCAGATCCAACTGGACTAACTTCTTGAATTTCAGTTTTATCAGGTTTATGTATTACTACTCAGATGAGTGAACTGCACTTCAATTATGGGACAACGTCAAATGCATCTTCCTGTGCGTATCAGAAGACGCAACAAGAAGCCAATTGAGGGCGCTACCATATTTCATAACCAGTAACAGCCGTTTACTAGAAGAAATCATATGTTATAAAAAGCGATATACGAGGTTCTAAGATAATACTTACAAGTTTCAACCGATTTAACCACTTTCCAATTAGCTTTGGTTTGACCCATTGGGATGAACCACATCCGAAACCAATCCATTCATAAGTATATAAGTCCGAGTCGCCACTATACTCATGAGGGATTCAGCTAATACGCATTCAGTAGATACATTTTTGGTCGAGGGGAGATAAAGCATCCAAATCTAATTTATTTGATCACAAGAAGCATAAAATAGTGTATCAAATAGTCAACGTGTTACTTTTCATGGGCAATACCTTGGTTGGCTGTCCTTGTAAAATTGCTGAGAATCGCTCACAACCTTTTCTTCCTATGATGCCAACTCAAATAGCGACTTAAAGTTACTACTTAAACAAACAGGTCGAAGTACATACTAGGTGTGTATTGGTTAAAGTCCTCCGAGTCTTGTTCTGTTTCTAGATAGCCATATAATTGTCGATTACCCTCAGAATGGAACAGACATGGGTTACGATTCCAATCATCTCTACCTATACCTTGATGTTCAAAATGATAATTGCTTAGATGCTCAGCCTCTAAATATCCAACAACTGATGAGTCAAACATTAACACGCTTAGACGTTCAAAATGCTTGCATTACGAGCTTCCACCACTCCAAAAGCCTTATGGTATTCAAGAAGCTCCTGGATTCCCATGCCAAGCCACTGAAATTTAAATTCAGACATTGTTAAGCTTTTTGGTATATAAAACATACATTTATAGTTAAAATACTGCTTGTTAATAGTTGAAATAGATCCAGAGCCTTTCATCAAAGTTTAGTCGGTGTTATAGAATTTAACACAGTGGCTTTAAATGTGACTTGTGTAATCTTATTTTACTCGAATTTCATAAGAATTGTAGGGGTTTATTTATTTATTTATTTTTTTAAACTTTTCTTGTTGGGTTTTTAAACGATCAAAATGTCATCAGGTTGTTTGCCACCATACTTGGATTTCAAAATACGTTTCATTATGTGCAGTGAGTTTGTGAATGGTTTGTTTGGTATGATAAACTGTAAAATGGGTAAAATTGGATTGACACAGAATTCTACTAGATATATTGATAAAGTTGTTGTAACTTTCATAGGTCGAAAGTTTACAATTTATATAACCCTAAAAGACACGTACCTATTCATGAAACATCACAATGTTTCATGAAAAACCGTTTACATTAACTAAAATAACTGTCAAAGCATAATGGGCTTGTTTGGCTACGTTTTAACCCACATGCAATTCTTGACCCAAACACTAGTTAAACTATATAATACATAATACAAGTCTGTTAACAATGTACTAAACTAAATACACGTTTATATTTGATCTATCTACATTATTTGGGCCAACAATCTCCCCCCTAATGTAATAGCATCAAATCCTTCACTTCTGCTTGCTTCAATCTTCATGTAATGATATCAAGATCATTACTATCCTGGCTGCTGTGTTGTCCATCTTCTTCTGGTTCCAGTCTAACTCCAAAATGGTCCATCCTTGCATCTTTTGCTTCACTATTTCCTCCCAATGTCTTCTGGTCTTGTGAGTCCCTGGCCAAGTCTTTATTGCTTGCTTCACCCACATATACTGACTTTTCACCCCAAGGTTCTTGGGCAGTCTCATAGTAAATCACAACAAGATCAAGAAATTTCTTGTAACAATTGTTCATTGCTTCCCCATCTTTGGTGTCTAGACCTTGTAACTGGGCAATTGTTCCCCATTTGCCACTAACTGTGACAGAGAAATAACCCCCTAGACTTTCCACAACTTTTAACAAACAAAGCAAGTTCACTTCTACATCTTTGACAACAGGTGGTATCACATCTAATGTTTCATAATTCAAGTGCACTAGATAGAACCATTTAATCATATCTAAGAATCTCTTGTTGAAGACTTCCCAGTTTCTATATAACATATTGTCTTTCTTTAACAAATTCATAAATGAAATGAATCTAGAGAAAGAATTGACCTTTAAGGCATAAAGGGTTCCATTGAAACTGAGAAAGTCTTCATCCAAATAGTCTTGTGTCACTTCCTTATTCCAGTCCAAATCTTCAATTCCTTTGATTAGAGAGCACTCATCTCTGGGATCAATAGACTTGAAGTAATTCTCCATGAAGTTGTTGTGTTCTTGTACAACTTCCTTAGCCCCAACTGTTTTGCTTTCCTTACCACAATGGTCTGCCAAACTTACATCTTCATCTTCATACATATGAATAACACTACACTTTGTATCCTTGATTTTCACAGAGAATCCTTGTTGTTCTAACAATTCTAAACTCAAAATATTTAGAGATATTTCAGGGGTGTACTGAATCTGCCTAACATATATGTCACCATACTCAGTTTTGATATTTGCAGTCCCTATGCCATAAGAGAAAATGAATTTGCATTCATGTTCTTCTTTTCCAATCATTTTGAATTTGTAATTCACATCCTTAAACAGCAATCTTCTAGGACACATATGCATTTTATACTTTCTACTAACATACCAGATATCATTCCAGTCCCCTTTATCTGTCCCTTGCACTGTGTAATCACCAAAAACATGTACCTTCTCTGGATAGAGTCTTTCTTGTTCCACAATCTGTCTTGTCATGTCTACATCATGCACTGCTTCCATACTTGCTATCTTCTTTCTTTCATTGCATGCCCAGTATGCATGCCCTTTGGTTTTGCATATGTAACACTTTGATTTCTTTTCCCTTGCAGTCTGTTTTGGTTTCACTTTTGATGATTCTTGTTGCTTCTGTGAGTTGTAGGCCTCATTATCTAACACGGTTTGTGCTAGTAACTCTTTTGCCTTTGGAGATAAACTCTTTTTGATCCTTGAATTCCACTGGTAGAGACGTTTAGGGGTTTCCCTTAATAAGATATCTACCAGTTTGAAATCCACTGGCTTGTTTGAATGATGGCTTTTCCCAAGGATGAGAGACCTTGCTCTGATACCAATTGTCATCAGGATGTTTGCCACCATACTTGGATTTCAAAATACGTTTCATTATGTGCAGTGAGTTTGTGAATGGTTTGTTTGGTATAATAAACTGTAAAATGGGTAAAATTGGATTGACACAGAATTCTACTAGATATATTGATAAAGTTGTTGTAACTTTCACAGGTCGAAAGTTTACAATTTATATAACCCTAAAAGACACGTACCTATTCATGAAACATCACAATGTTTCATGAAAAACCGTTTACATTAACTAAAATAACTGTCAAAGCATAATGGGCTTGTTTGGCTACGTTTTAACCCACATGCAATTCTTGACCCAAACACTAGTTAAACTATATAATACATAATACAAGTCTGTTAACAATGTACTAAACTAAATACACGTTTATATTTGATCTATCTACATTATTTGGGCCAACA
>LBNU01023359.1:5962-17753 GCA_014162995.1 Artemisia annua
GGTTAACCCACAAGCTTCAAGTGACTTATAAGTTTTTGAAGCCTGTTATACAGTGCCATCAAGATTTTCACCACTCAGGAGCAGTGAAGTTTTCAAATTTGATGCTTCAGAACATTCTTCCTTGACTTTTTGGTAGCTTTCAGTACCACCAAACCTTACTCAACAGTATCATAAAGAGCCTTAGCAGGATCATAGTGTTCAAAGTCGGCCTGAACTCATTAAGGTATGTCCCATTAAAGAATACTGAGAGTCTTGACTCCAGCTTTCTGAAATCTTCATCTTCTTTGGCTTTGAATAGCTAGCTCTTTTCCATCTTTTACGACCCTAGGAAACTTGTCACCATCCAGAACCAATTCCAGCATCCTATGTAGTCATCATGCGCATATAATGCCTGATAGCGCATCTTCCCAAAGCTCATTACTTCCTGCTGAGCGATTGGATCTTTGGTGCCAGTAATATATTGTGTGTCATCCACCCATGGCTTCTTTTGTTAGTTATGAACAGACTTTAGTAGTACTTGATTCTCTCGTCACAGTTTTAGATCACAAGCTCTGATACCACTTGTTATCCCATGACAATTGATCCTAGTATTCTATCTTAGATAAACCACGACAATAATGTATAGAACTGGACTTTAACCAAACTTTATTCAATACGCGGAATATTATTGGATTAAACTTAGAGAACACAAAACAATTATATCACCAAGTTAACACTTCAATATATTGAATACGAGCCACCTGAATATGCTAGGGTTTTGCAACCTTAGAAGTGAATACAATGCTGAATAATTCGTACTCTAGTCTAAACCCTATTGGATCTCCTTTTATACACCAAGGAACCCTACAGGCTTACAAACGACTTCCTACCCAAGACTATGATCTTCTAACATTATAGAATATTACATAATATCTATACTATAAATACAAATATTCATACATAAACTTATCACATAAGCAGCAGAGTCTCAGCAGTATTCTTCAGCAGTAGAGTCTCAGCAGTAGTCTTGTCTGGCAGTAGAGATTTTACACTTAGCAGTAGACTTGACTAACTAGCAGTAGTCTTGCAACCAGAAGTAGAGTTACTTCAAAACCCAACAACTTGTGTTGAGGAAATTCTTGAGCGTGCACATATGCAGAAGTGTAATCCATGAAGGACTTATGTGGATACTGTTCTAAATCGGGAATTGATGGTGATCCTGTCAGTGATCCTACATTATAGCGTAGCTTAGCTGGTATGTTTCAGTATCTCACATTTACCAGGCCTGACATTTCTTACGTAGTTCAGCAGGTTTATCTTTACATGCATGATCCACGATGTCACACCCCCAAAATGTCGCGGAAAAAAGGTAATCGGGGGGTATGACATTCATAGCATAGAGACACAAGATATAAAGAACAACCTCTACATGAGTCATCTAAAAAGTACATGTTCGATTCATGGAAATAATGTTTTACAAATATAGCAGTTTCATAAGATAAAATGAAGTTTTTGTTTTGTAATCGAACATTAAGTAATGGAACAAATCTTCATTAAAATGAAATCCCAAAATGCGACTCTATGTCATTCTCCATGCAGACCAAGCTAGTGAAATCTAGAACCTGAGAAATACATGCTAAATGTAAACATAAAGTTGGTGAGTTCATAGGTTTAAGTAGAAGTAGTGTGGACCACAAGATTTCATGTAAATGTTGTAACAAATGCTACATCCGGTAATGTTTTAGTGACTATTGTAACAAATACAATATCATGAAAAGTTTTACTATCGCACTAAGCTCATGAAACCTAAGCCTTAGCGTATTATATATGTATGTTGCCCCGGTAGGTGTTTCATACAAAAAACACTTAAAAATCCTCAAATGAAATATGTCTGTTTGACCCCTAGTAATTTGAGTCAGGACCCCAAGTAATTCGAGTCAGAACCCCCAGTAATTCGAGTCAAGTAAACGGGACTTACCCGGACGGGGATGTCAACCCTGATAGACCTATTCATAACATTCGTGCTTACTACCTAGTAATTGGTTTATGATAGTAGGGACTTCATGGCAAACGTGGTAATTTAGGCAATCCGTAAAAGTTTATGTACTTGGATCCATAAGTAAAACGGGTAACATGTTTAAGTAAACAATCCTGTATTCTCTCCCCAAAGTAATTCAAAACGAGTATTAAATACATAAAATTAAGGCTATGAAACTCACCTCAATCAAGTAGTGAATACGGGAAATATAACGTAACTTCAACGAGCAATAAATCCTAACGACGACCTAAATAAATAAGTTGTCTTAGGAATGGTACAACATTTACTATATGCATATGAGTTTTATAAAGTTTTATCACCCTTATATACTTGTAATGAAGTTCTATAAAGTTTATGTAGGTCAAATCGTTTATGAAAACAAGTAAAACGCATTTTTAGTTCCTAAAACCCTTAAAATATGTTGCTGAGTTTAAATAAATAATGACTTTAAATGGGCGTAACTTCTTCGTTTCTTGCCTTATTTTGGTCATTCAAATCCCTAAACGTAGGCAAAAATATCTACTTTCAAGAATCAAGGCCTCGGTTTGTGAAAAATATGTTTTAGGTGTCTATTTATACTCATTCATAGGCTGACCTGCTGTTACAGTTTCTTTAATGAAATTTTCCTGACTTCACGGGGCTATTTTTTTTGAATGGCGATATATTAGAAAAAAAAACTTTAGCTAGAAGCTAGAGAGAAAAGAGATTACAATGAGATTTTACAAGCATTCTTTGGATCATAGATCCATCAAATGGGATTTGCATTCCTATTTCTATTTATTATACAAGTGTGGGATAATACTTTGATTTTGGCGCCTAAGGAATCCTTACTAGGAGGTTTCTCATCAAAGCAAATCCTATTCCTATATCTCCATAAGATCCAAGTTGTAGTTTGGATAACGACATCAAAACGAGTCTTTGCCAAATAAGTAAAGTTTACTGAGTCACTCCATGTAATTAAGCTTTAAAGATCTTTGGGAGAGTCACCAATATCCCAACAAAAAAAAATTACTTCTTAACTTCTCAAGATATTTAAGAACACATTTAGGCGCTACAAGCTACTCGTTTTTATCCACTTTTAAAAATTCAAATTCCTCAAGTTAGATCTTCTTAACTTTCCAAAAAGTCTAATTAAAGTTTCCGGTTTGGAGTTTAGGTCATTCATTAAGGCATTTTGTGTCGAGTACTTATTAGATTCAAGGCTTTTCCGACAACCAGTTTCGTATCACATGTTAAAATACTAAAAGATTCCAAAAATTATCAAATTTGGCTAGGAATTACTTAAGACCTGTATCTAACTGTGGTATCAAGGAATTTGACCAAAAGTTATTTTAAAGTGGTGAAAAATAGTTAGCAAGTCAGGTCTAAAATCTATCAAGAATTAGGGTTTCTATATCCATGTTTAAACAACCTTTAACACAACAAATATATAATGGTGATACAAAATAATGCATGATAAGTTAAACATGAATGAAACAGAGTATGAAATGAGTTATATGAAATGCTTACAAAGATTGGTGATGATTTGTGCACAAGAACCTAATGAAAACCCTAAAAACCCCTAATTCAAGTTTCCAAAACCCTAAATTTGCAAACCCTTTTTGTATGAACACTTAACCAAATTAAACCAAGCTTGAAATACCCTTGTTCCTAGCCCTATGTTGTCGTGCATTATGAGGAGAGAACGGTGAGTGTTTGTGAGTTTGTTGTGTGAGAAAAATAGCTAGAAGGGGTCTTGTATTTATAGTGGAAATGTTGATAAGTTGAATGGTCTTAGGCAAATTCACTTAGGTGTGTATGAATACTTGAGGCAATGGACTCACATTCCCTCCTAGAGCCATGCACATGAAAGAGAGAGGTGGTGGGTTAGGTCTTCAATGTGGTGTGACTTTTGGTGTTAGCTAACATAAGGCAAAATAGGATTTGTAAACTCAAAAAGCACATGTTGGTGTACCCATACATATATGGCTGGTTTTATATGCTTAGGAGGGGGGAGATTTTTAAAATTTTGAATTATAATAATGTGTATTTGTGTATATAATGCAAGGATGGTGGATTAGTTAGGCATTGCATACATGAGACTTAATGCAAGTCTTACGTTATTTGATTAAAACTTTTGAAACAAATACAAATGACTTATAAAATATGCTAATGAGAGTGTTGATGTACTTAGTAGACATGGAATGAGCTTAGTCTAGTGTCGATATACATTCAAGGTTGTTTTTCGTTGTACGTGGGTTAACCTAACGGTTATATATTAAAGCAAATATTCATGTATTTAAAGTAAAATGTTTAAGTTTATGGTTAAGTATTAATCCTAAAAAGTGTGAGTTGTCACATACTAGAGCCACATTTGGCTGCTTTAAAGCGTATTTTATGCTATGTGCGCGGAACTACTGATCATAGCCTTCAACTACATGTATCATCTACATCTCAGCTTACTGCTTATATTGATGTTGACTGGGCCGGTTGCCCAGTCACTCAAAGGTCAACTTTGGGCGTTGTGTTTTTCTTGAGGATAATCTACTGTCAGGGTCCGCTAAACAACAAATTACTTTATCTTGTTCTAGTGCGGAGGCTGAATATCGGAGTGTTGCTAATGTTGTTACTAAGATTACGTAGATACGAAATCTCTTACGTGAACTTCATGCTCCACTTTTTACTGGTACACTGGTTTACTGTGATAATGTGATGATGTTTATCTTTCTACTAACCTGGTTCACATCAACGTACAAAAAACATTGAGATAGACATACATTTTGTTCGTGATTTTGTTGCTTCTAGTCAAGTTCGTGTGTTGCATATTCCTTCTCGATTTCAGTATGCTGACATCTTCACTAAAAGTCTTCCAAGTGCATTGTTCCTTGACTTTCATACCGGTTTGAACGTTCGAAGACCTCCCATTTTAACTGTGAGGGAGTATTAGTCGAAGATATGCATGGCCCAATATATTTAATTAGTGGACTTAACTCATTTTAGTTATCTTATGCTTCAAGCTATGTATCCTATTAATTATGACTTAATGCAAATTATTCATTACGAAGTTTTATCAAATCTAATAGCTCTATAACAATACTTGATCTTATATAATACAATTTCTTGTTATTGTATTTAAAAGTATTTATAACATAACATTATATGTAACTTTTTACATACAACCTCTTAGGTAATAAAGGATACACAATTTGAAAGCCAAATAAGAAAGAATTAGAATGTGAAAATTAGAGTTGATGAGAGTTATTTTACATACCAAATTTTTCTCACATACTAAGGGACTTATTCCTACTATCCATCTAAAATGAAATCAGTTGTTGAGATTAAAAGTATTTGAATATTTTACATATTTTTTATAATTTAAATATCTCATGAATCGTTAATCGTTAGACAAAAGAAATTATATCGCCACGACCAGCATTTAATTATCTATCTATAGACGGGCACTTTGATACAATTTTGACAAACTTTTTGTTTATCGTTTTTTTTTTTCACATTTTTTTCTTTTTTTCCTTTCTTTTTTCTTTGTATATGAAAATAGCAAGAGAAATCACATGTAAGTAAGCACTAATTTGAATATTCTAATTATATCACATGTGATTTTAGTGTTAAATCAAATATGACATTACATATCATATGTGATTTAACACTAATATCGCATGTGATATTATTAGAATATTCAAATTAGTATTTTGTTATATGTGATTTTTTCATTCAAATTTCAGTAACGAAAAAAATGTAAAAAATGTGAAAAAAAAAAAAAAAAAAAAAAAATTTGTCGAAAGTATATCAAAGTGCTTATCTATAGAAAAATTATTAAATGTTCGTCGTAATTGTATATTTTTTTTCGCTTAACGATTAACGGTTTGAAAAATATAACATTTAGAAAAAGGATGAAAGTGGGTGTTTTAAATTGTTAGGATTAATATCATCTGTTAGATTAAATAAAGATGGAGTGGAGATTAATCCCTTGATATGTAAAAAAAAATTAGTATGTAAATAATCTTTAATCAATCTATGGAGTATTTAATTTTGCTTACCAAATTGAACAATCTTATTTATCAATTACATTTTCTGATTGAGTCAAGTTTGAAGTAAATTCATTCGTAGGATAAAGTCACAATTTTTATACTATCAGACTTATATAGAAAAAACATTATATTCTGAAAATCATTCGTAGAATAAGGTCACAATTTTTATACTATCAGACTTATATAGAAAAAACATTATCCTCTAATTTGCTAATATAGTTTATAATTAATTTCAAAACTTAAAATAAAAGTAAAAAATCAAAAGTTATATTCAAAGTTTTAAATTTAAATGTAAAACTTTCAGGTTCTATAATTTCGTAATTTTTACCTAGCTACGAAATTCTCCTCTAAATTTGAGTAACAAAAATCTTACGCACACACGAGTTTATAAACTAATAATCCCACGCACATAAGTAAGAGCTAGATTCAGGGAGTCCGAGTAATTGTTATTTGGTTGCCATTTCAACATGCACCAAACAGCATCGTAATAACTAAAACATTTTTTTTCTAGTAGTAACTCTTATCAATACTTATGGGTTTCATAATACACATCTAAAGATACCCTACCAAAAAAATAATAATAATAAAATAAAAAAAGATAAAAAAAAATAAAAGAAAAAACGCTCACGAATTGCCTGACAAAAAGAACCAATAACACCGATTACAGTGCATTATGACACGCTATGCACGCCATTAGAAAGAAATCCCAATAACAATTTATTCGTCCCTCAATACATACACGATAACATGAAACACAATCCAAACAGTATTTACACATTTGTTGAAATTTGACAATATCAACTTTCAATAAATTTAGTAAAAAAAATAAAAATAAATAATAATAATAATAATAATAATAATAATAATAATAATAATAAAAAAATCGTACCAGTTTGGGTGACCAACCGGGAAGTCCTCACCCGGGTGAGAGTAGTACCGGTTTGGGTGATTGACCTAAATCCAACCAATCAAACGTTTTTTTCTTATTTCATGAATTATTTGAGCCACATGTTATTTGTACTTTTCTTACTTTTCACCTTTTTTATTTCAAACAAAAATAATAAAACTTATCAAATATATATATATATATATATTTTATATTTTCTCTCTCTTTTATTTCTTTCAAACCTTTCCCAAATCCGAATCCAATTCAAATCCCACTTACAAACCAAACGCACCCTAAAATACTATTATTACACAGACTTAGGATCAAATGAGAAATATAATTAAGGGCCCGTTTGGTTTGTAGATGGGTTTAGGATTAAGATTTAATTTTGGATATAAAGTTAAAGTTTAGGATTTGGGTTGAAGAAAAAGTAAGAGAGAGAAAATATATAATAATGTATAATTTTATTTGTTTTATAATCTTATATATATTTTTAATTGTATATAATAGATTTTATTATAACAAATGAAATAAAAAACAATATATGAATGGTTGATGATAGAGTTGGGCCCACTTTAAAACCAATTTCTACAAAAGTAGGGGGAGTCTTCCGGATTTGAAGATAGCATATTTTGGAGACTTACTCCCAATCATGGGACCCACGAATTTACACCAAACAAGTAATATTGGCCTTCATCCCCAAAGTCAATGCCTAAAGGGGTCAAACAAACGCACCCTAAGATGAGAAGAATGAGAAGAAATCACAACCACAAATATTAGATGCATTCACAAAAATAGATGAATCTCCTCATTATTTCTCTTTTCTTATTTGAAATATGTGGCTACAATTTCTTCTCACTCTTCCCATTTCAATAATTCTTCCCACTACATCCATACTCTTGTTACACAAAATACAATATTACAACAATCCCATAGCATTGTACTTTATTGTGTACTATAAATCTTTCCAAGTGCCTTTTTTTCTTTTTTATTATTTCTTTTTAGCACCTTCTCTTTCTTTTATTCTTCTTCTTCTGTTACACACTCCACACTCACTTCATTAACAAATAAAAATTTAATCTTTGATTATTAATGCACTCATTTTATCCAAATCAGTAAGTACTCATGTGGGTTCTTCTTGTTTTCATCGATTTTTATATAAAATGATTAAAATCATATCAGTTTTATAAAAAAATTTGATTTTGAGATATGGGTATTTTAAATCTTTCAATTGGGTGTCACTGTGTGTTTTTTTGTGTGAAAAAGGTTCAATCTTGGGACAATCCAAGAACCCAAGTCTTGAAAATGGTGTGTGTGTGTGTGTTTTTAGTGTGTGTAATAGATAAAGATGAGATTTTTATAAAAAATGGTTAAAGTTTTGGGATTTTTTTTTTTAGTTTGATATTAATGTGGAGATTTTATTAATTTATGCAGAAATGAGGAAAGGATCCACTCGATTTTCAGATGTGATGCGACAAACAGGTGAAAATCACATTTTTTTATGTAAATTTACTATTTTGCCACTGAATAAAACAGTGAATAATCCAATAAAAATGTGTCATTTTGTATGTTTTTATGATTTTATCCATCCAAAATTATTATTATTATTTTTTTTTTATAATTATTATTTTATTATATTTATTTTTTTAATCCTGTTTTTAGGTTGGTATTTTTTTTTAATAAATATTTTTGGTGCATTTATTTATTGATGAATTTTTGCTTAATTTTGTGATGTAATAGAAGGTGGGAACAATAATGGAATTTTGCATAAACCATCAAAGAAGCTGAAAATGAGTTGTGTGGGTGAAACTAGTAAAAAAGTCAAGCTTCCCAAAAAGGTAATTCATGTTAAAGTACTATTTTGGGGTGTTTGGATTATTGGATATGTTATTTTGGTGTGATTAGTGTGAATTTGATACTTTATGTCATTATTTTATTAGAAATAAGCAGTTTGAGTAATTAAGGTGGGAGTTGTTTATTTCCTAACTACTTATCTTATAAAAAGTTCTTTGCTCAGAAATCTATTAAGAAGTCTAAATAACTAAAATAAGCTATCCCAAACACTCCTTAAAGCTAGGGATATTATGGTAATTTACATTCATGTTAGAGATGAGTTTTATTATTGAAAATTTGATTATTCTGATGATAACTATGTAAAACATTGGATATTTGGATGTGCAAATTTGGTATCATTGTTGCGAATTGAAGAATAGATAATTAATAAACTACTAGTTGTTTAAGGGGGTGTTTGGGGGTTATTTAAAGTTATTTGATGAGAAATCCCAAACAGTCCTTAAAGCCAAGGTAGTTTTAGATTAATGTTAATGATGAATTTTGTTATTGAAAATCTGATATAATAAGTTGACCAATATATTCAACTGATTGTTGCAACTTGAAATGCCTGTAATTAGTTTATACAGTTATCCAAACACCCCCTTTATATGAACTTTAGTTTAATTGTGTCCTTTTGAAAGTTGCAGTTTTTGGAGGATTTTCAACTTTGAATGCCTGTAAATTAATTGTTTCCCTTTTGAAATTTGCAGTTTTTGTTGGATTGTCATAGGGTTGATCATGTATATGTTCCGAGAAGATTACGCACAGGTCCGTAATTTGACATGCTACTTTGAGAATGTTATATCGATACTTTATTGATCAAATATAGGGATGTTACTGTGAAAATCTAATTTCTTTTCAAACTCATTTGGTTAATTTTAATGAAAGAATTGATTTTTAGCGGTCTCTTTTGGTATAATCAAGTGTTATATGTATTTAAGTGAATCAAGGTTCATGTTTGCGGATTAAGGTCTCGATTCTTGAACTGAAACAGGATAGTCCGCTTAATATGTGCGTTATGTTGGTCTCGTTTATATGAACCACAAAGGTAAAAAACTTTCCATATGTGAAGCTTATTCTTTTAGCTTCATTCAGTGAGACTGCGACAGTGTCAAAATTAATGAGTTTAAGTATATAATCCATCATAAAAAATAAATTAATTTTTTAATCAACTTGTCAACTCATCTCCTATATATTATCTGTGATTTTATTCTATCTACAGGATTTACAAAGCGACTCAAGGAAAATGTGTCTCCTTCTTCCCGAAGTCTGACAAATTGTATTCATAATAATGAAAAGCCATTGGAAAATAGTAATAAGAAGACAAACGTTTATGTGGTAAGTGATTCGAAGCTCACTAACTTCTTCAAAAGGTAAGAAAGATATATTTACGCATAGAAATTTAATCACCAATGATTACATATATGTTGCAGGATAAACAGCGACACTCAACAATGTTGAAGCTTTTCGCAGAGCAAATAACAGAAGATGAAAAAGAAGCAATTTCCGGGTTGCTGGCCTTGGTTGGAACAAATGCCGAAGATAATAACACCAACAAGATTAATTTAAATAAAGAAATTGCAGAAGCAGAAGATTCAAAATGCAAAGCATTAGTTATAAAACATGTGCAAATTCATGATCTGATTGACTCAAACACACTAGACGTGAAAAAGGTAGAAGCTTTATCGTATTATTATTTTACCTAATAGGCAAATATTGTGTGTTTACAAGCTATTTCTGCAGGATTCTAAAGATGTAACAGATGGTAACAAGTCAAGAAAGAGATGCTGTTCACATATGTACATATGCCGAATGATCAAGAATCTGCAAATCATAGAGGGCAGAAAGGTAAATTTACAAATAGAGCCAAGGACCGGCACAACCCCAGAAAGTAATACAGATTGTAGTGTTGGTATAATCTCAAACGAAGCAAGAACAACTACGTTGCAACCTTATTTTGGCGACCCGTTTTGTGACCCTTCACAATGGTCTAGACCCATGTTTCCTAACAAAGAGATGTGGATGAACCCGTTTATTATTGGAGCTCGTAATCAGAATTGGCAAAATGGTGGACCTGAATTGATGGTGTCCCATTCAGGTTCTTATGTACAAGCTTCATTGTTGGATGGACAAGGGTCTAATCAGCATCTGTATAAAATGCAATTTGGTCAACGTAGTTCAGGATATGACAAAAATGGTGGTTTGCTTCAAGCCGATAGCCCTCTGGCATTGAAGTTAACATTACAATAAGGGTGTTTTCGGAGATTCTTAAAAGTTATAGTAGTTGGTTAAATGACTTGTTACGGTGCAGCGTTTGAAGAGTGTACAAACATAGATAAAAGCTTTTGCTTCAATATTGAAATTGTTTTTAGAGACAGTGAGATTTGTGATAGAAAGGCATCGAGTGTTGATGACTAATGTATTCGGGTGACAAATAATTGTGAGTTCAAATATTGTTCCTTGAAAGTTGGATAATGAAGATGAGTTTTTGACAGGAAACGTTGCTGTAATTATTTTGATTTATTTTATTTTATTTTATTTTTATTTATTTATTTATTTATTTTTAGAAACTTTCACCTATAAATCAGATAAAGAAGGAAATACGCAGAGGGTCGATATGACCTGAACAATATGAGAAGGAAGAAAATGACCAAAAAAATGGAGAAAGTCGCAACCAAACGAAGACCAACACAGAGAGAACAGTAACTGAAAACATTAGGAAACAACTTTAAAAAATGCAAAAGAAATTAATAGTGTATGCTAGAGTGATTCACTAGTTCATAAAGAAGAATGTTTTTGATATTTAGTCATGTCCACCCAGAATTAGCTGCCATATTTGTTACAATAAGATATTTAGCCATCAACTTGATTCCGGCCCTAGTGACACAAAACTAACGTAGCGGTCAGTAGACATAACTCTGTTTCTACTCTGTTTTTTACACCTCGGATGGCAACTTGCTAGGCTTCGTGATTAATACATTTATAGTGTCCTTTCAGCCGAAAAAAAAAAAAAAAAAAAAAAAAAAAAAA